>VXBC01001443.1:11284-32846 GCA_013399945.1 Ploceus nigricollis | reverse complement strand
CAGCGGAAGGGCGGGTGTCACCTGCGGGAGGCGGCGCCGGGAGCTGACATGCTGCCGGCAGGCCGGGGCAGGAGGCGGCGGCGACGGCGGGGCTGGTTCCGGGACGCCGGGAGGGAGGGAGAAGCTTCCGCTACCGCCGGCCTGACCTCCCCCGGGGAGCGGGGGCGGTGCTCCGCGGGCCGGCGCTGCTGCCGCCAGCGGCCGCGCTGGGCCGGGGGAGGCTCGGCCGCGGGTGGGTGCCCGCGGTGTGTCACATCGGTGCACTGACTGTGTAAACGCGGGTCTGCAGACCGCATACGGCACGTACGCCTGTAATATGTGCGTGTATGCATTACCACAGAATCGTTAGGGGCAGGAAAGCACCTTTGGAGATCATCTCGACCTACCGTCCTGCCAAGGCAGGGTCACCTGGAGCAGGTAACACAGGAACGCGTCCAGGTGGGTTTGGAATGTCCTCAGAGAGGGAGACGCCACGGCTTACCTGTTCTAGTGCTCTGCCACCCTCAATGTGGCGTTCTTGTTGAGGTCGAACTTCCTGTGTTTTAGTTTACGGCCGCTGCCCCTTGTCATGTCATTGGGCAGCACTGAAAAGAGTCTGGCACCATCCTGTTAGCCTCGGCCTTGAAGATACTTATACCCATTACTGAAAACCCTTTCACTCTTCTCCAGACTAAATGGGCCCAGCTCCTGCAGTCTCTCCTTACAAGAGAGATGCTCCAAGCCCATCATCATTTTTGTGGCATCTGCTGGACCACCTCCCTTGGGTCATTGCCGTCTATATATACACATAAGACATATAAAATACATGCATGTGTTTGAGGAACTGAAATAAATTTTTTTTTGTGCTACACTTTGTAGGCAAATGTGAGAAGACCCCTTCCCATTGGTCTCAGATTATACGCAGGACAGTGGCCGAGGTTTTGCAGTGGCAAAGTAACGCAAGCTTAGAGACCACCAAGAGCAGTCTTCCAAATTTTCTTCTGTGAACATCATTTTCCCACCAGCACTTTCCAGAAAATACTTGTTTTCTGTTGCTTTAAGTCATTGTACATTTGGAAACAGGGCTGACATGGGACCTCTGACCCCCTATGCCCTCCTGCAGACACTCACCTCTAACTGCAGCGTGTTGAACCTCGATGCAGGTGCCCTGGTGTGTAAATCCTTGCTGGAGGCTGCACTGCTTTAATTAAGACTCTGCTTAGTGCCTAGCAAAAGCAATTTGTTTCAGCATTCAGTTCTAAACAGTTGACTTAGCTGTATAGTTTTAGATATGTAGTTTAAATATATGTGCAATTTTGTCTTTGTAAAAGGTGTCTGGGGAAGGAGAAGGCAAGTTATAGCTAGAGTGTGTGTGGCTCAGTACTAATATTAAATAACAAAGGGCAAGAGAAGAAATGCATAGTATTTTATGCTGTGTAGCATATGTTTTTGCCTTTTGGCCAGGGACAAGTTATGTTACGATTAAGATACCCATGGTGCTATTATTGTTGTTTGTTACCTCTATTATTAGTCTTCAGCAGCTCTTTAAAAATGTTTCCTATGACAAAAGTACTAAATATACCTTTGGATAAAAGCAGAGCAATAGAATATTTTGTTTGGATTTATACTTCAATGAGGTTCATCAATATAAACCATAGCAAATCTTTGCAAAAAAAATTGGCAAGGCGTTTTCTGCTCTGTTGGGAGAATGGGTTGAAAAGCAGAAGACAGCTGGAAGTAACTCTTGGTAAGACTGTGTGAACAGCAGGCCAGTCATCCTCGTATATGGACTGAGTTTACCAGTGCCTGCTCTGCACTTGTGTAGCCCAGGTGCTGCTTCAGGGCTCCTCCAGTTAGCATGATAATGGACATAAATTCACTCTTTGTGCCTTAGCCGTTGGTTTATGCCTGTCCCAGCTGCTTGCCAGTGGTGGCTCACACACTCCCTCCTCCCACAGACTGGAAAATTTTATTTCAGTAAGGAAAAACAAAAACAACATTAAAAGAAGATTAAAGTCCAAGTCAAATCTTCAAACCAATCAGAACTCAGAATAAATGCTGGCTGCCTTTAACTTCTCCAATGTGTGTCCTTCCCACACAGGCTGCAGTACTTCAAGAACTGCTCCAGAGTGGAGCCCTTCCGTGGCTCCAGAGCTCGTGTCAGGAGCCTGCTCCAGTATAGGGTTCTGATGGGATCACATGTGCCTTTGGACATCCACCTGCCCCAGCATGGGATCCTCCATGGGCTGCCAGTGGTTCCTTGCTCTACAGTGGACTCCTCCACAGGTCACAGTCTCTTAGACTCAAGTTCACATTGGAGTTCCAGCCTGTCCAGTATGGCAGCACAGGAGCACAGACTGCCCTGGGCACCCTCCAGCCCAGGCATTTTGCCATGGCTGTCACCAAAGTGTTCCCAGGCACAACATGCTGAGGTGACCAGCAGTGCAGCCAGCAGCAAAATCAGAGCAGCCACTAACAAGCACTGAGTTCCAACAGACAGAAAAGCAAGCCCCATGGCAAGCACAGCAGCCTGCCAGTTAATAGCTAAACAGCAGTAACAGCTACAAATTCAATGTAGCACATTCAATCAAATCTGCCTTTATTTCAACCCTTCATGCACTACACTGGGTTGTAGTGCCCACATCTCTGCTCCCTGAGGAAAGTTTCGTAGAGGAGCAGAGAGAGGAAGGAAAACAAAACAATTTCTATTCCTGTCTCTTGTTTTTCTATGTGGAATGCATTGGGAAATTGTTTACCTAGAATCATTAGTTGATTGGACACTGGTGAGGATTGTTTGACCCTGATGGCCAATGGAATGCACCTGTGTCTGGACTCTGAGAGAGTCAGTCACGAGGAGTTAGAGTTAGTAGTTAGATATGATAGCTAGAAGTTAAGATGTAGTTTTAGTATCTCCTCTTTAAACATATATTAATGTATTGTAGTATAGTATAATAAAAAAAAACTATTCAGCCTTCTGAGCTAGACTCAGCATCATCTCTTCCCATCTCGGGTTCACCAGCATCCTTCCCTACCACACTGGATGGCAAAACAACTGACATGGTATAAACTCATCTGTTCTTTTTTTCATTTTAATCACTTGTTTTTCTTGAGTTTTATTTCTTCTCTCCTTGTTTTGTCTTCATTTTTGTCTTTTCCTTGCAATTATTACTACTACTATTACTATTTCTAATTTATTAAACTGCTGTTAGTTACCTCAGCACATGAGTTTGTTTCTCAGTTTTACACTTCTAGTTCTTTCCCTGTCCCACTAGGGTGGGGAAGTGAAAGGGACTAAGCAGCTGTATTTTTCTTAGTTGCCAGCTAAAGTTAAACCACAAGTGTGTTTGTTGTAAGTATATTTGGTATGATTATTTTCCCTTCAAGTAGCTTACACAATCACAGAATCCATTCGTTTGGAAAAGACCACTGAGATCATGAAATCCAACTTTTTACCAAACACCACCATATCAACTAGACCATGGCACTAAGTACCACATCCAGCTTTCCCTTAAACACCTCCAGGAGCACTACTCCACCACTGTGGTGACTCCACCACTTCCCTAGCCAGCTCATTCCAAGGTCTAATCACCCTTTCTGTGAAGGAACTCATCCTAGTGTCCAATATAAATCTTCCCTGAAGCAGCTTAAGACTATGTCCTCTTGCCCTGTGACTGGTTCTCTGGGAGAGGAGATCCCACCTGCTACAGCCTTGGGTCAGGGAGTTGCAGGGACTGATAAGGTACCCCTGCCTCAGGCCTCCTTTTTTCCAGGCTAAATGCACCCAGATTCTTAACCTGCTTGTCATCAGACTTGTGCTCCAGACCCTTTGCCAGCTTTTTTCCCTTCTCTGGACATGCTCCAGTCCCTCAATGTCCTTCCTTGAATTGAGGGACCCAGAGCTGGACACAGTGCTCGAGGTGTGATCTCACCAGTGCCCAGAGCAGGGAGATGGTCACTGCCTGCTCCTACTGCCCCACTGTTGTTCATACAGGCCAGGTGTCCTTGGCCTTCTTGGCCACCTGGGCACAGCTGGCTCATATTCAGCTGCTGTCTGCCAGAGCCCCCGGGTACTTTACAAACAGGCAGCTCTGTCCCAGCCTGCAGCTATGCAGGGGGTTTTGTGGTCTTGTTGAACCTCAGATCATTGGCCTCAACCCACCAATCCAGCTTTCCAGATCCCTCTGCAGAGACTTCCTGCCTTGTAGCAGACCAACACACCCACTCAAATTGGTGTTATCTGTGAATTTGCTAATGGTAGGTTCAATCCCCTCATCCAGATCGTCAGTGAAGACATTAAACAGAACTGGCCCCAACACTGATTCTGGGGGACACCACCAGTGACCAGAGGCCAGCCAGATCCAGCACCGTTCACCACTGTTCTCTGGGCCCCACCATCCAAACAGTTTTTAACACTGCCAGGAGTGCTCCTGTCCAAGCTGTGGGCTGCCAGCTTTTCTGGAGAGATGGTATCAAATGCATTGCTGAAGTCCAGGCAGACGACACCCACAGCCTTTCTCTCTTCCCCCTGCTGAGTCACCTGGTTACAACAGGAGATTTTTATGCCACTGTTATCCCAGAATTACTTTGTACAGCTGGGCCATCAATAGCAGACGTAATGTGTATCCGAAGTTACAGTATTTCTCAAGTTGCTGGATGTATAAAATTTTTATCACTGTAGTAGGCAAGTTCCAAGACAATTATGCTGTCAGAGTGCCATGGGGGTCAGGGCACCAGGGAGGACAGGACAGGGCTTCACCAGCTGTGACCAGAGACAAACTTTACCACATCCCAGTTGTTGACAAATGTATTTATTACCTAAACCTACATATTTATGTCTAGCTGTTTCAAGATTTGCAATATCTGTAGGCAGAAGGAGAAATTCTTTCTGTTGTTTTCAGTCTTCCATCTGAAGTTCAAACATACTTCTCCCAAAACACCCCCTTCAATTTCTGAACTTTGCAATCCACTCGAATCAAGATCTCATTCAAAAAGAGAATTATATAAGTACCATAACAAAAGTTTTGGGGTTTTTTTTAATAATCTAGGCATAACTTTTTAGATACAAACATAGAGGGAGAGTTTAGCTCATTTTTCAAGATGGTAAACTGTTCTTTTTCTAATAGCCTGCGAGAGCTAAACAAATTTTAAATTACTATGGTAATTTAAATGAGATTTAAATGAATGATGAGAAATACAGGGAAGCAGAGGGTGCTTCTGGTCTATGCAAGGGTTTTAACACTGAGTGTCACTGTTGCTTCATAGAAGGCAAGTATAGTAACTACCTGTTGTAGCAGAATGAAATATTATATGACCAAATATCAGCTGTGAAATCTTCACTACATAATGGCAGAAGGCAGATGTAACTAATGGTTCATTTCTTCATTAGCACTACTTACATTTCATGAAATTAGAAGTCATAAAACCAGTAATGTGAGATGCCTGAAAGCTACTACAACTTTGTCTCAGAATTAAGCAGTAAAATCCCCTCTATGTGTGATAGTAAGGGTTTATTACACACATAGCAATAGATTACAACACTTTTCATTGTTATCTCTGTGCATATTTAAATAGGCCACAAGACCCAAGGTAAGTATGGTTTTAGGTTTGAGCTGCAAGGGAACACAAGAAATTTTTAAGTTTCCATATTGTATCTGGTCCTGATACCCCATAAGTGCATGTTCATCTGTATTTCAGGACTGACTTTTAGAAAATTTGGTCTATAAACTTTGGCCATGTTGCCAATGTTGAGAGATAGTAGTTATTTAACTTAAATAAGTAAGTTTAAAGTAGAATTAATTTCATTGAATTATGAAGTTATAACACTATGTGATTTAGTATGTTTATTCCCTTTGCACAGCTTTGCTTGCTTAACATCAGTAGCTTTGAAGTGGTGTGTTAGGAATCCATCTATTTCATAATATCATTATGAAATAGATGGAAGGAAATAGCAGAATTTCCATCTTGGGTATAGAAACATTAAAAGTTCTTTTGTAAAATCCTAGTTGTTTCATTATTTGTGCTGGTTTTAGCTGAAATGTACTTAAGTTTCTTCACAGTAGTTTGTAAGGGGCTGTGTTTTGATTGGTGACTGAAACAGTACATGGATATTTGTTTTTTTGCTGAGACAGGCTTGCAGAAATCCAAGAGCTTTTTCTGCTTCTCTCTCCATCCTACAAGTGAACAAGGAAGGACTTGAGAGGGGACTCAGCAGGGACAGGATACTCCAGACCACATGACATCACATTCAGCAGTAAAGTGGGAGGAAGATGAAGGGAGACAAGAGGGACATTCAGGGGGATGGCATTTTCCTCCCAAGTCATCATTATGTGATGGAGCCCTGCTTTCCTGGGAATGGCTGAACACCTGCTGAACACCTGAACATGGGGAGGGAATGAATTCCTCGTTTTGCTTTGCTTGCACATTAACCTATTAAACTGTTTTTATCTGTACTCAGGAGTTTTCTCAGCATTACCTATCTGATAATCTCCCCCATCCACAGGGAGCAGTGAGCGAGGGGCTGTGTGGGGTTCAGCTGCTGACTGGGGTTGCACCATGACTTGGTCTACGTGGGTATGAATGGAGATTCCTGAAGACCTACAATTTTTAGCAAGCTCAAAAGTGGCACCACCATGGAACATTAAGGTATTGTTGGTGGACAGTAGATCTTCTCAGCTAAAGGACTAGATAAGGTTAAGCCCACTCTCTGGATTGTTCTCACTTCTGCTCAGGCAGAGTACTGGAGATGGAGGAAGTACCCTTCCTCCTGGCTGAATTTGGCACAGAGAAGAATATGTAGTTGCTTGCAACAATAAAGAGAGAGAGACTGTCCAGCGTGCTGCACTGGATGAGCAGTGATAAGGAACTTCAGGCAAAGGAGTTAGGAAAAAGGAAAGGGAGGAATGATAAAAAAGGAGAAAGCAGCTAACTTCCTTCAGCCTCTGCTTTCAAATATGCACTTGAAAAACAGTAAGACAGGCTACCTCTTAGAGTACGCCCACAGATAAAACAATTTGAGGGGACTAATGCCTTATGGCTGTTATCCTGAAAACATAATAGAGACTCTTAGTCTGTGCATTGTTGGAGGTTTGTATTTTTGAGGATTCGGTGGAAAAGTTAGCAAGATTTCTGAAGTCGTTATATGTTTGATGAATTACATCATAAAACTTCTAAAGATACTGAAAAAAACTTATTCTTTGGAGGATGGGAGGAATACTTTAAAGGATAAGTTCCCCCAACACTAAGGCTGCATATGAAAATACAGAGGAGTTTTCCAGCATAGAGATGAGGTAAGACGTTCTCTGAAATCAGAGCTCGCACCTAGTAACAGATTACAGTTTTAAACATAGCACAAGCAAAAAGTGAAACATCATGGAATCTGTAAGGACATCATCTAGAATTTGAGTCTAGTCAAATTCTGATTTAATATCCGTTTTCTTTACAGGACAGAAGGAATATAAAAAGTCTATCTAATTTTAACTGACTTGCATACTTATTTGAAAATGGCAGTCAGGATGTAGCTGGTCTTGATTTGTTTTTTTTGGCTAGTGTTCACTAAGTGTTGTTTGCACAAAGTACAGTATTTATGTATTATCAAATACCGTATCCTGCCAGTACAGTAAGATAGCAACAGCAGTTCCCATTATGAAAAAAATAGGTTTTTTAAATAGAAGTACCTGATTTTGTACTCTAATAAAAAATTTTTAAAAATATGTCTCAGTGTTTGTCATGGTTTAACCCCACCAGCAGCCCAGCCCCATGGAGACTATATTCCTTCTGTCCCTCACTGCCCCACAAAGAGGATCAGGGAGAGAATCGGAAAGGGTCAGAGCTACAAAGCTCATGGGTTGAGATACAAACAGTTTAATAGGAAAAGCAAAAGGCATGCACCCAAGCAAAGCAAACCAAGGAATGAATTCCCTGCTTCCCATGGTCGAGCAGGTGTTCAGCCATTTCCAGCAGAGCACAGCCTTGTCACAGTAATGGTGATTTGGGAGGGCAAACAGCATCAGTCCAAACATCCCCTCCTTCCTCCTTCTTCTCCCCACTTTATACTGATTGTGATGCCATATGGTCTGGAATATCCCTTTGGTCAGTTTTGGTCACCTGTCCCCTCCCAGCCAGCCATGCACCACCAGCCACTTTGCCAGCATGGCAGTGTGAAAAGCAGAAAGGGCCCTGACTGTGCAATCCCTACTCAGCAATAACTAAAACATCTTTGTATTATCAACTCTGTGTTCAGCACAAATCCCAAACCCAGTCCCATACCGGCTTCTTTCTGTGAAGAAAATTAACAGTACCTTGGCCAAAATCAGTGATGTTTAAATGAAAGACTTGGCTACTTATTGATACCTTGCAAGTCATAGTCCTCATTGTAACTACTGTATTATTTAATTCTTCATGTGATTCTCATGGTTGAATGGAGGCTGTGATTCTCATGACTAAATCTCAATTTCAGGGCACTTCAAGAGGAAAAGAAAGATTAATGTCGCTACTCTGATGAATATTTGGGTAATATATACTGAATTTTCTGTTTGCAGGGGTAGTTTGCCTTTTCTTATTTGTTCTGCAGATATAATCATCTGATGCTCAAATGTCACCTTCAAGTTCTACTTTGCTGGAAGGAAAAAAGTATAAATACGACACATAATTTCAACCCATTGAATTGCAACAGTTTAGATTCTGCTTCCACAATGACCTGCCTGTGTGCTGACAACACACTGTATGTATACTTGGAAGTGCTTAGTAGTCAGGGTCTCTTGTATGGCTGTAATCTTAACTGCCTATCTCTCATTACAGCAAGGGAAATAATTGAATGGTTTCATTCATGTTTTGCCCAAAATAACATCTAGGTGTGTCTAGGTAGTGGTAACCTTATTCCCAAAGGTGGAAGGCAAAATTTGGAGATTCTCTTCCTTATCTCATATAAGGTATCAATCTGAAAGATCTTCAAAATAACCAGGTTTTTGTTTGTTTGAGGTGATGACCCCCTCAGTAACTAATAAACCCTCGAACTTGTAAACATGAAGTATGGTCTGCCTGAAGATGGCAGTATTTGGTTTGGAAGAAGAAATCCTGGAGAGAAATGCAGCTTGGATCCTGTTTTATTATTCATCATACCATGGCACCTAAGTGACAGGCTGTCAATAATTAAAGGGAGGGTAGGAGAAGAGAGGGCACATGTTTCACAGTCTTCTGACCTGCCATAATTTTTCCTTCTCTCTCAGCATAAAGATTCTTTAGTAAGTGTGTAGTAATAATCTATTTTCAGTCATTACAACACTTGCATTCAAGCCTCCAGAAATCGTTACGTAGGAAATCCCTAATTTCTTTTTTTTTTTTTTTAATAAATTGCCGATTAAGATTTGCCCTTCCATGAAGTGATGAAGATAAAAATATCAGCACTATAATGTTTCCATTTCAGTTTTTCTTTTTGAACATACATTGAATTTACAGTACTTAAAAAACATTTTGTATCCAGGTATTTCAAGGTTAGCTATGAACCACCATATTTAGGTTAAAATTTTATGCAGCTACAAAAGGGCTGCAATCTTAGGAGAAAAAGAAGGAGATAACTTACTCATTATTCTCTCTAGATTTCTTCCATTAATTCCCAGAATAATTACAGTTGCCTTGTAGAAAATTTCTTTACAGGAGCATTATGTGAAAAATCATGTGTCAATAAACAAACAAACCAGCACAAATCAAAATAGAAGTTATCTTAAACAGAAATCTTGGGCTAGTGTTGTTTTCAATGTATTTGTGGAAATCCTGTCTGTATTATGCATGTGTGCTTTTTTCACCATTCCAAATAATTAATCTAAAAGGGTTACATGAGTGTAAGAACCTCTTTTTGTTGCTTTGATTAAAGACTGCACAATACTCCTGAGGTAAGTTCAGCTCATAAGTGGACATAGCTCCATAAGCCTACAATGCTCCTGGCTGCTAACAGACTTGAGATATTAGTTTCTGGTAATATGATAACCTTTTACTATTTATGATAGTTGCTTCCAAAGTAGAATTGTGATTCTCAAACTGGAGTTTCAGTCTTGGAAGATCAGAAGAATGGTAACTAGTGGAGTTCCACAGCACTCCATCTTAAGTCCTGCGTTCTTCAACATCTTCATAAATGATTTGGACAAAGGATTTTAAGGTACGCTAAGTTTGCAGATGATACAAAATAGGGAGGAACTTCTGACTCCCTCATAGGTGGTGAGGCCCTGCAGAGAGACCTCAACAAATTGGAGAGATAGGCAATCACCAATTTGGTGGAGTTTAACAAGGACAAGTACTGGATTCTACACCTGGGATGCGGCAACCCTGGCTGTACAGACAGACTGAGGAATGAGAGGCTGGAGAGCAGCACTGTGGAGAGGGAACTGGGTGTCCTGGTCAGTGGCAAGCTGGATGTGAGTCAGCAGTGCCCTGGCAGCCAGGAGAGCCAACCCTGTCCTGGGGGCATCAGGCACAGCATCACCAGCTGGGCAAGGGAGGGGATTGTCCTGCTCTGCCCTGGAATGGGGTGGCCTCACCTCGAGTGCTGGGGGCAGTTTTGGGTGTATCGATGTGCAAAGGTTATAAAGGTATTAGAGAGTGTCAAAAGGAGGATGGTGGAGATAGTGGTCTAGAGGGGAAGGCATGGGAGGAGCAGCTGAGGTCACTTGCTCTGTCCGTCCTGGAGGAGACTGCAGGGAGACCTTACTGGAGCCTTCAACATCCTTCCAAAGGGGTAGAGGAGGGGTGGACACTGTCTCTCCTCCTAGGTGCCCAGTGACAGCACCCGAGAGAATGGCCTGAAGTTGTGCTGGGGGAAATTTACAATAGACACAAGAAAAAGGGTTTTCACCCAGAGGGTGTTTGGGCACTGGAACAGTAATTTACAGTTATTAAAGTAATTTAAAAGTGTCAGAAAAGACGGGAGGAATTTTTAAAAACTGTGAAGTTTTTCAGGGGATGACTACCAAGGAAGATTCATACATGTACTTTTAAGAACAAACAAACAGACAAACCAACCATGTCACACCCATGCCATTGCTGTTTCTGCCATATGCTTCTAAGGAAGAGAAGCAGGAAAATTATATTGTAGGAAAATTAGATTGCAGGCAAGCACAGACAGAGAATACAATCTGTCTAGGTATAGGATGTCTAAATACAGAAGTAGATGCTAAAACCTTCTGAGAACAACTGCTCCCAAGGTAAGATTCTCTGGGTTTTTTTTAATAAGTGGGAAAGGTTAGAGGATTCTCTCTTCTTAGCCCCCAAGATAGCAAGTAAATAGTCCATGCTAACTTTCCATTAAGTTGGATGTTTGAATAATCACTTACAAAGAAAATTTGTAGGAAATCTTTATCATAAATTTATAAATTAATAACACCATTCAGATAATGATATCTTTTCCTATCTGGACTATTCTTCATCTCTCTGTCCTGCCCACAAATGTTTGTTTCAAGCAGCCAGACAATAGAATGGCTGAAAATAGATGACTCATGCTGCCATATTATTATGCCTAGTTAGAGTCTGTCTATTAGGCTGATGGCATAAACTTAAAACCTTGGCAGATGAATGTATATATATTAAATATAATCAAAATTTGATGAAATATTTTTGAAAAGGTAGTCTTTGTAGCAACATTTTTTGAGGAGTGCCAGCTCCCTTCTGTCTTTGCCTTTGAAGAGAAATTGGGGCCTTTGCCAGAATTTGTGTTAACTACTGCTGGCAGAAACCTACAGGCAAACTTGCCCTTTTTTTATAAATAGCAGCTGCAGCACCAACAGAGGACTAACAGAACAGAGAAACCATATCCCTCAGTAACCTCTCAAGGTTTCATCACCTTGCTCCAATAAGAGGAATTCTGTTAAACATTAGTACTTCTGCAAAATGCATATCCCTAAAATTAAAGGAATATCTAACAGGCAAATATAAAAAGTCGGGGAAGATGAGAGGCACCTTGGCAGATTATATTAATGCTATTGTTAGGACAGTTTCTGCATTTTGCACATATTAGTAAGAGGGGACGCAATGCTAAAGAGTTGACCTATACTGAATGAAATGCACATATCTTCCCCATCAGTATGCCAGGCAAATGCATGTGATATGTTTTATGAGATCAGCTAGCCTAACTAGAAAAAAAGAATGCATTTCTCTTTGGATTCCATGGTGTCCCATGGCTGAGGGCTGGCAGAGACTAATTCAAAACTAGTTGAATTAAAAAGTATATAAAGCAAACTTTGTATATTTCATGTGCACCTTTTAACCTTTCCTACCAGTGTGTTTCCAAAGAGAGGTAGAGATTGTTTGAAGACATCAAGGCTCTGCCTTAGCACAGAACTGTCCCAGTTGTTGCAATACTGCACTCATGTTGTTGAATGTTGGATAGATGTTCCCAACTCATCAGGTTTTATGCCTGATGTCCAGCAAGGTCCAGCAAAGCTCTGTGGGACTTTGGGTTGTAAGGTCAAGTCCTGAATTATGTACTGCAACAATTCTCCAGCACTAGAAGTTTAAAAGAGGGATCTTGCCACAAAAGTGCCTCGAGTGTGTAGGGACCAACAGAGACAGCTGTGGACAGCTGCTGCCTCCTGTGCTCCACGTGGCACTGGCAGAACTGGCTGCTGATTTGCTTTCCAGATGCATTTGTCTAACAATATCTGACATGTGGGCATGGAGTGAAAAGAGCCTGTGATGCAGCTGGCTGGCGTTAGCTGTTGGCTGTCTGTGCCTGGTAAATGGGATCCCAGGCTGGGAGAAAGCCTATAATGCTGCTTTCAAGGAATTGAACAGGGCCACAGCCCTCTCTCCCACCTGTGCACCAACACACTGTAAATGATGTGCTCTTTTTGCTGCTTAGGCTCAAATTCTCTGTCAGAGATGTACTGTGCAGTTTGTCTACTCATGTCTAAATATATAAGGGAGAATCTGTAAAGAAAAAAAAAAGATTGTGAGGCTTCATACAGACTAAAGGAGCAATGAGATAGAAATAAGTGAGCATTTGAAAAGCTTTTCTCCAAGTATTAAAACAGGGAAAGTTTACCTTGTTGATATAGATTTCTTCATAAGAAAAAAAAAATCCACAAAACAACTGTCTGAAAATGTTATATAGAAAATGTTATTCTTGCTTTAACTGCTCAGAGTGTTGCAGACACCTTGAAAAGTTCTTTAGGTGCTTCAGAGAATTCTTGAAAACTGCTGCCCATTGTAGATCTTGATCACTTGGGAAAAACATTTAGCCTTGAGTCTAACTCAGGTTTTGAAAGTGTGTCTTGGGCATACAAACCCAGACCATCAAAGTACCTAAGAAAAGAAGTAAATCCGTTCTTTCACTGTCCATATAAATGAAAATATACTCTTTTGCCCATCTGAACCCTGCTAGGCAGTGTCTGCTTTCTTCTAAATGTACATTTAATACTCTTATTGCAATCCATAAAATAGAGTATACTCCTCTTCTACCTGTGTGTGTTGCAGGAAACTGTCCAATCTGCAGACAAATATTATTCAGAGGATTCAGATCCATTTTGCAATACAAGGGAAAAACTGTGTGGCATGCCTGTGGTGGTTACAGGAAGTGTCATGCTATTATAGCAAATCAGTAGCAAAATAACTTCATGTCAGTTTTTGCAAGAACTAGGGCATATGCTATCTAATTTTTCAGAATGACATGACTTCTGAAATTTAGTATTTATTCATCTTCTTCTCAGAAACATATACTGCCTTTTTGCAAAGTGGAATTATTTAGAAGTAATTGTATAAATTGCTTGTCACATACAATATTCCTTTACTGCTTGAGAAGCACTCTCTCAGTTGCAGTTAATTTGGACAGTAGTACCTAATATTCTTTAATTAAAAATCTGTATTCCCTGTAGATTTTCCTGTGTCTTATTCTCCACTTCGTACCTCAATGTAAATTTGAGTTGGTTATGATTATGTTTCCCAGTAAATCTTCAGACTGAAGCTCTTTACTCATGTAAATGCTTTGGTCATTATATATGTGTTTAAAATGAGCTAAGTCACTTTCAGTTTAATTAACATATAATTAAAATGGCCCTGTAGTGCCTTATGCTCTTCCAGAACATATTGTGCACTGACAAGTCTTTGAAAAGAGAACATATTATTTTAACATCTAAGGTGCCTTAGATGTATCATGACAACTTCTGTGCAGGTGCTAGCAGTAGATGTTGGAAATTATCTGTATGAAATCAAATTGTATCAGTTGGATGAAGTGTAGTTATGTTGAATGAGGTACAAATGATGGAGGGACTGGAAGGAACAGCCTGGTGAAGCTGTGGTTTCAAAAACAAGAGAACCATAACCTAGAGTAAAGATCAAAATAAAGGTGTGCTTGGCCTGTGTCGCTTTACTGTTTTTCTGCATTGCCTTCTGAATGTTCAGATACTTACTGGTTTAGGATTGTCAGTATTAAGACAGGGTACATAGTGCAGTACTTGAAGTTGAAGCATGATTATTAGGGAAGTTCTACTCTATAAAAGTCAATTAGTCCTACCTGCAACTCTTCAAGTCTTCAGGTGTAGTAATAGGTCATGCACAAAGTAATCCTACATTTCTTCTTTAAGGCATGTGCATTTCACATTCAAAGCACTTTTTTCTAAGAGGAATAGCATTTCAAGTTAAGGAAAAAAAAAGTTTTTCTTTAAAATTTTTTAAGTATAATTAAAATCAGAGGCTGCAGATTAAAGCTTTGATCTGAATGCAAGAGAACAGTGAAATACCATAATTTCACTTTGTTTTTTCCCATTTGAGCTGGTGCACCACTTACAGGTACACCACTGCAGAAATGCAGTAAGGCATGAAACTTGGATTTCTTGTCAACAAAAGTATTTCAATGTTTCTTCACAAATCCAACATTCCAATGTGTTGTTTGCTCATCATTTGACTTGCCCGTTCATGAGATAAACTGCTTTTCCTAGTTAACTGTAAAGAATTTTCATACACATCAGTGGGGCACTTTTTGTAACAAATAGATGAACGAGAAAAGGGATTCCTCAGTAGTGGTAACCTAATATTTATTTTTGGGAGTTAATTGAAAAGGTAAGCCTCCCCTTCTCTTCCTTGTAGTCCATAGTTCTCAAACAGCTTTGCTTAAGGAAAAGGTTTCATGTTGGCACTGGCGCTCACAGACACAAGTAAGAGGACAGAGGGCTTTTCTGCTGTCCTGGCCATTTGGAAATCTTAGCCAACACTGAAATATCAATGGCTTCAAAAGTGCAGGGAAGAAGAAAAAAGAATAATGTGAGCCCTTCCTGAGTTTACTGAGTGAGCTATACATAGCAAGTGTGACTCTTACAGGACAAGGTGACTTCTAAAGATTAATGAACTCAGATACAAATTACCATGAAGAGAGAAAAAAACCTGTTATCTACATGCACAGAAGGGGAATATGAGGCACAGACGGGATAAGGCAGCCTACAGTCGCATAGGAAAGCTGTGGCAGAATAAGAAATAGGATACAAAATTTACCAGTCATTTCCCACGATCTACTTACTTACCTCATTGCCCCCGTAATGGGGGCTGGGAATGAATTTAGTTCCACATCTTAATACTCATAGAACCTCATGTGGGGGAAGAGAGGTGAAGTGTTCAGGACTGCCGTGCTTCCCTGAATAACACAGTGTCTGAGACAAATCCTAAAATGCTGAAGTGTCTTAAAATGTCTGAGATGATTCAACTTCATTAGGATTAAATGTTCTGAAGACTTCATGATGCAATGTGTGTGAAATAATTTGGAGATGAAAAGAGAACAGCTTCCAGTTTTAAGCGATTTATTTTGAGACTTCAGACAATTTTATATTACTTTTTGACACACAACTTGTGATCTATCAGCATGAAAGGCTTCAGACTATAAAAAAATCAAGTCTTAATTAGTATGTAGATGGAAAATTATAAACCCATCCTCCTTCCTCATCTGCACTAGATTTGATTTGACAGCATTTTAAAGTCATTACTGGATTTTTTTTTTCTTTTACGGTGTTTTATCAGTATTTCCCAGCTTTTGATTCACAAGCAATGTATTACTCACAAGTTCTGAAAATAGCCTTTGTGAACAAATGTATCATCTGTCCTTGCAGCTCACGCTGACTGGAACTGCAATTAGTGTGTTGCCATTATCATGTTACTTGCTGTATGGTTTGCCAAGGATCAAGCAAAAGTTGAAGGCAACTTATTCATAAGAGTAAAACTGTTTGAAAAATTAGCTCTAGTCTGGACTTGGAGACAGTAATTGTGAGGTTTGACTTTGGCTGGCTGCCAGATGACCACCCAGCTGCTCTCTCACTTTCCTCCTCAACTCAACAGGAGAGAAAATAAGATGTCAAAGCTCAAGAGACAAGATTAAAGACAAGGATATTATTTACCAATCACCATCATGGGCAAAACTGATGGCACCAGTGCCTTGGCATCAACATCCAATGCAATAATGGATTGCTTGGTGGAGGACCTTTTTGTTTCTCTGTGAGAAGTTAGAGGCTGCTTTGTACAGTTTGTGGAAATAATGCATGAAACTGTCATAAATGCCCGTTTAGAATAGAGTAGAATAGAACAGAATCAAACAGAACAAAATAAAATAGCGTATTTCAGTTGGAAGACATGTACATCCAATCCAATTTTCTGACCACCTCAGGGCTCACCAGAACTTAAGGTGTGTTATGAAGGGCATTGTGCAAATACCTGTTTGGCACTGGCAGGCTTGGGACATTGACCACTTCTCTAAAAACCTGTTCCAGGGTCTGACCACTCTGTCAGTAAAGAATTGCATCCTAATGTCAAGTCTGAACCTCTCCTAGTGCAGCTTTGAGCCATTTCTGGGCGTCCTGTCACTGGATCCCAGGGAGAAGACATCAGCACCTCCCTCTTCACTTCCCCTCCTTAAGAATCTGCAGAGAGCGGTGAGGTCACCCCTTAGTCTCCTTTGCTCCGAAATGGACAAACCCAGTCTCCTCAGCAGCCCCTCACTGAACAGCCCTTCCAGCCCTCCCACCAGCTCCACTGCCCTCCTCTGAGTGCATCCCAGTGCCTTCACATCCTTCCTAAATTTTGGGGCCAGAACTGCACACTGNCTCCCTCTTCACTTCCCCTCCTTAAGAATCTGCAGAGAGCGGTGAGGTCACCCCTTAGTCTCCTTTGCTCCGAAATGGACAAACCCAGTCTCCTCAGCAGCCCCTCACTGAACAGCCCTTCCAGCCCTCCCACCAGCTCCACTGCCCTCCTCTGAGTGCATCCCAGTGCCTTCACATCCTTCCTAAATTTTGGGGCCAGAACTGCACACTGTGTTGGCTGTTGGGCTGTGCTGTGTCTGATGCACCCCAGGATGGGGTTTGCTCTCCTGCTGACTGAGGTGGAGCCTGCTGCCCACCAGCACCCCCAGATCCCTTTCTGCAGAGCTGCTGTCAATCCTCTCCCAATTCAGGCTTGTGCCTGGTGCTACTCTTTCCCAGATGCAGAATCTGATACTTGTAAAATTGCACACCAGTGATGATTAGCCAATGTTCAATCTGTTTAGGTACTTCGACAAAGCCTTTTGTCCGTCAGGAGAGTCAATAGCATTTCCCAGCAAATGTGCTTGTGGTGCATACAGCCTCTGCATTCAGATGATTGATAAATGTATGGAAGAGTACTGTCCCTAGTACTGAGCCCTGAGGAGCACTGCTGGTGACTGGTCTTCAGCCAGATGTTGCCCCATTTTCTACAACACTTGAGTACTGCCTTTCAGCCAGTTCTTCATCCAGCTCACCACATACCAGCTCATCTCGCAGCTGGATCGCTTCTACCGAAGGATGCTGTGAGTGACACAATAAAAGCCTTTACACAGCAAAAGGTATCATATGCACCCTTTAATGAATATTTCTTCAGTGTCTTTAGTACTTGTATCCTTCAAGACAGACGGACAATTTGCATATCAAGAAAGTTACAGCTGAGTACCTTACTGTTTTGCAGTCCTCACAGCTTCTTGCTCTGGTGGCAAGCTTGTCTTTTTAAGCAATTTGTGCAGCTGCTGATTCATTCAGAGTCTGCTGTATCTTGACAGCTGGGCATGTTCAGTGGGGTGGCTGAGCCTCTTTGAAGGCACCTCTTTGCTCTGCCTGAGGTTGCTCTGTGTCTGAGGGGAAAAGATCATACTCTCCCTGTGGGTCTCTGTAGCATTGGCTGGCACAGAAGATGATGACAGGCAAGGCCAGGTAAAGAGAGGTGAGAGAGGGCAGATTGAAAATCTGACTTTCCGTAGAGATTTGTAGAGTCCTGAAAGTCCATGGCAAGTCAGGAGTCCAAGATAAACGTTTTTGATGTCAATATGAGCCTAAATGAGATGAATGCCTTGCCAGGGCAGTGAACAGGCAAGGAGGTATTCCTGTATGAAGCCTTTAGCTGCAGTCTGTCTGCATTTTCCCTGTGTTTTCTAAAAACTTTGCCCTATCCTAGTTTGTGCTTAAATGAATGAAAACCTTAAATATTCAAAACCACTTTGTTGTACAGGTGGAACCACTCCAAAATTCTCATCAAAACATTTTCAATGTACTTATATAGGTTATATATTAGGTGCTTCTTACATCTTGCTGATGTCACAGTGCTTTCATAAAGGGCAATCATGTTCTTTGCGTAATATGTATTTATTATTTGTAGTCTATTTCCTGAGTATTTTGTAAAACATTTTGAAGGGACTCATTACTGAGATAGGGATATCATTAGTGAACATACTATCTGAACAAAACTGAATAGGATGATCTCATTTTATTTATATCTTCAGAGATTATAGAAATGAGCACTATAGGCCAGGGGTTAACACAAAATTATTTTCTGCTACATTCAGTAACTCACAGAGAATTAAAGTAGGGTTCTATAGATGAGAAAAAAACCCAACCCACCATCCTCCTACCACATCAAACCTTCTCCTTGTATTACAGCTTTTAAAAAGCTTAATCTCTCTCTACAAAACAAAAAAGATGTGGAAGGAGAGCAAGAACCCAAGAGCTGAATCCCATTCCAGACCCCATTTTCCATAGATGCTTGGTAGGTGTATTGCAGTGCTTACAGCACAGCAGGTTTTTTTTTTTTCCCCCTCTCTTCTGAGATGTTACTACTGTATTGCTTACAGTGTTTTCTTCCTTGCTGATGTGAACTATCTGTGATGCTTGGGTCTGCTGCCCTCTTTTCCTCTTATTTTTGCTGGTGAGGCCACAGTGACTCCAGGAAGACACCACAGAGGATACTGGAGGACCAAAAAGGAGTGCTAAATGACACTCAAACTTTGCAATTGCAGAGGGTTCCTAGGCCAAACGTGCTTGCATGGGCCTACCCAGCAAGGTCTGCCTTCTGCTATGAAAGGAAGGTCCAAAATACTGCTTCTTTATTTTCCTTTATCAGTTTGAAAATATTACTAAATCTAAAACACAATCTGGGACTTGGTTTCTTCTCCAAACATAAGTTTGATACAACCATCAGAAGTACATGTATGTCACATGGGATGGAAACATTTAGTCAGGGAAGTGATTTCAACTGAACAACTTGACATAGTTGATTCACTAGTTCTCATCAGAACTTTATAGAGATTTGGCTTCCACTGAGTTATTAAGAAAAATATCAAAATCCTGGGCCAAAGTTTCTTTCAGAGAATCTGTGTGGCCTATTTAGTGTCCTTGCACATCTGACACCATTTTAAAGTCTGCCAGAAAGAATTTTTAATCCAACTGAGTACTTCTTGCACTATTAGTAGTTCATACAAAAAGGAATTATAAAGCATCACGGACAAATGTAATGTTATGCTAAGCAACTGAAGATAAAGAAGATACTATATAAAATGTCTGGAAAAATCCGGGTCTGCAATCATCAATACACTGTCAACCTCTTGAACAAACTTTTTCTGACAGAAGCACAGGGCTTTTCTTACAGTGAAATTATTTTGAACATACTTGTTTGCTTCTTGGCCTCTTCCTTTGCATTCTTCTATCATACTGTCCTACCTCTCAAGGCTACCAGTCTTGGGACTAGGAGCAATTCTATATTTAATTGCCTTTTGTATTCTTAAGGAATATTACTGTTGTGATTACCTCAAATTAAAACAACTATTTTTTTTTGTAAAAAAGGATATGGGATGGACCCATCTGACCACAATACTATTCTTCACAGCTATCCTTTCTTTACAGCTATAGTCTCCAAGAATGTTTCAAATACAAAGCAGAAATTCATACATTTTCTAGACTGCCATTTGCAGTTTCTCTCTCTGTGTTTCAAATATCTGTTATCAAAGAAATGCTGTCGTTGATGTAGTCATGCTGCTGCAGACATATGATGCATGTATAGTACAATAGTTGACCCAACAGTTTTATTTTGTGAGGTCCTTCCATTTTGCTGAGAAATTCAGAGATAAGTCATCCAAATGTTACAAGATTACTGGAAAATGTTCAGCTCTTTGACATTCCCTCTGAAAGTTGTGGGTGTAATATCCCACAGCACCTGCAGGGGATACTGTACACAGACAGTGCTTAAGGTCAATAAGGGATAAGCACAGCCAGTGCTTAAGGTCAAGGGCACATTTGTGCCCTGTAGCGTCAGAGGTGCTAGGTACTGGATAAAAATGTATTTCTACCTTTTGCAGGCAGTGTTCAGCGAGTTACAGTGATATTTCCTCCAGTTAAGCTGTGAAAGTCAAACATTCACACAATTAAATGACAAGGATTTCTGTTCTTTTTAAAAAATATGACTTAAGGAGACCTATATTGTTTCCTTATTTGCAGTGGCCATTGATTTGCATGTAATTTTCCACATGTAACCTGTGCTTGCATATTAAGTGAATATTCACTGACATTTTGTTTCCATACTTTATTTAAAAGCACATTTTCCTGAATGAAAATGTTTTATCACCACGTCTGCCTTAAATGAGTGTTAACTTCTCTTTAAAGAACAATGGGTTTTGGTATTGAGTAAAGTATTTTTAAAGAGAATTTCCAAAATTCATTAGGACTGTTGTGGTTTAACTCCAGCCAGCAATGAAGTGGGACGGGAAGAGACAATTGGAAAAGTAAGACATGGGTTGAGATATAGACAGTCTAATAAGGAGAGCAAAAGCTTTGTACACAAGCAGAGCAAAACAAGGAATTCATGTACCCCTTCCCATGGCTGGGAAGGTGTTCAGCCATGCCCAAGAGAGCAGGGCTGCATCACAGCAGTGACTTGAGAAGACAAACACCATCATTCCGATCATTCTCACCTTCCTTCCTCTCCCCCAGCTTTACGTGCAGAGCATGAATTTACACGGTCTGGGATATCCCTTTGGTCAGTTGGGCTCACCCCTTCCCAGCTGTGCACCCCCGTCCTGCTCACTGCAGGGGTGAGGAGCAGAAAAGGGATTGGCCCAATGCAAGCCCTGCCCAGCAATAACAAAAACATCCCTGTGTTATTGTCCTAGATTGCAAGGGAAGATGTATTCTATTTGCCATCTGTTAGAGGTGTGGCTGTTATCTTCTGTTAACTGGGCAGTTTTCTTTATCTTTTCCACAAACCACTCCTCCCCCTGGGGAGACATCTGCTGTTAATGGCCTATTGAATGTCACTGCAGGACTGATAAAAGTTACAGCATCCCATT
>VXBC01001441.1:604488-637800 GCA_013399945.1 Ploceus nigricollis | reverse complement strand
GGGAGGAGCCTTGTCACTGTCGTGACATTTCAAATGGAAGCACCCCTTCCCCGGGCAGGTGAGGATTAAAGAAATAAAGCGATTCTTCTTTTAGTTCTACTCCTCTCGACCCACGCAGAAAACATCAGGCTGAGGCGTGAAATCCAAACTGTTGGAACCACCGTGACTGCTCGGAGAGAACTGCTCAACGCTCTATGGACTGTAAGCACGTGAAGAAAGAGCTCGACCATCTGTGATGAAATCCTGAAGCTCAAAAAGACCGTATCGAGCGCAGTCCATAGTCTCAGCCACTTCATGGAAAAACTGGAGCAAATGGAAACTGAAAGCCAAGGCAGAAAGGCTGAACTGATGGGCATCGAAACGTATGAGAGTAGAGAGATATCCTGACCAAAACAAAGCCAGCCAGAGAAACAACCTGAAACCCTGTGGAGAGACAACCTGAAACTGCAGCAGAAACCTGGGGTGCTTGGAACTGAGATACCACTTCAGGACTTTGAGGAAAAATACTGTAGAGCTGCTGAGTCAGCAGCTGGAAACGCAGAAATGTCACTATGTTGGGCTGACCCCTGCTTCTAGGGGAGTTCAGATAAAAAGCCTGAAAGCCAGAAAACTGCTAAAGCCACCTGTGAAGACTAGTACTGGAATTTTCAATATCTAAATTATACTGACAACAGCTGATTAAGATAACTTTACATGACTTTATTTAACAAAACCATATATTTACAGTTGAAAAAAGTTCCAGTTTGATACACATATCTAAACAAAACAAACGTGGTAACTACATAACCCAATTTAAACATGATGTACAGGAGATGTACCAACACTTCTCTATATATCATTCTTGTTTTAAAACATTCAAAAATAAGCTGTTACAAGGTACCTTTTTTCCCCAAATGAAATTGTTTACTAAATGAAATAATATTACTGATTGCAGATCGAAGTTGCAAAACTGCTTTATTATAAAGTGCAGATTGTAAAGAATCCCAAAGCTGGTTGGAGTTTTCTGGTTTCTCTGATCTGCTGCATGTACAGTGCTACTTTTCATGTATTGCAGCAGTTTCATTTTTCTTTAAACCCATGAAGAAAAGAAAGTTTGCTTGATGGGGACACTTGCTCCATGAAAGAAAATCTCATGCATCTTGTTACAGATACTTTCAAGTACCTGAACAATTAAATTGTCAAAT
The DNA here is from genome assembly GCA_013399945.1 of Ploceus nigricollis. Lineage (NCBI taxonomy): Eukaryota > Metazoa > Chordata > Aves > Passeriformes > Ploceidae > Ploceus > Ploceus nigricollis. The sequence goes on along the minus strand of VXBC01001441.1, from coordinate 636,616 downwards.
TTTTAATGCAATTCCCTGAATTTCTTAAAGAAGACTTCTGAATTAGCTAATTAAGAGATTTGGTATACTGCAAGAAACTTGAAAAGCCCAGTGGCAAGAAATTCTATGCCATTACTACTCAGCTCTGTTTTTATCAAAATTCAAGCATTACCTTCAAATCAAGTTATTGAGAAGTTGAAATAATTGCATGTTTAGGCAGGTGATATTTTTCACATGTATTTTGTTTGAAAATAAACTGTGCAAAGCTCCTTATTGCATTGCTGTTTCTTCATTAAAGAACATACCTTATATACACAAAGAAATCATTTAGAAAATATATACAACTTCTAAGAACAGATCAAATCACAAAACAAAGTAATTACATTTGCAAGTAACAAACAGTGCACAAGTGTTGCAGCAGGCCTTTTCCCCACAACTATGCCCACTGTCACTGTTACATTCAACATCTTGTTGAGAAGAGAAAAAGAACCGGCTGTTGATGGCTGCCAAGATACCTAGTAGCTAAAAAATGCTTTTGTAACCAGACAAATGAGCCACACTTGTAGACTTGCTTTAAAAGAAAATACAAATGTAGTTGCAATGAAGACTTAAATCACAAAGCCAGTTACAGTACCACCTAAACATGTACACTGAGGAAAAAGTGATCTCTGTGTTCCATAAACCGTTTAAAAGCATAGTGCAAATGTTTCGGATGGTAGGCCTCTCGTATTCTTCATGGAAAGGCATATTTGTTGTAGTAATAGAAAAAGTAATATTAAAAAACACTTACTGACCTTCCTGCTTTCTATTGCACTTCAAAGCAATGGAGCATACAAGTACCAGTCATTGGAGGACAAATTCTGTACAAATTCCAAGTGAATTAACATGTTTCCTATCACATCTTAACATCTATTTTCAGTAAGTGATGACCGAGGTGATGTCTTGTGGTGGAATTAAGATGACCAACAAAAAATCACATCCATTACATCAGCTACACAAAGTGGACAGGAGAAGAGGTCAATGAGGTATTGGACTTGCAGGCTGCATTTGCATTACACATCTTTCAGAGTGATTATGAGTCCTCACTTACCAGGGAATCTTGTTCTCACTCTTCTTAATATTACAATCAAATAATCCCTCATAGAAATAATGTCTGTACCAAAGGACAGTGTTTTGATTGGGTCCCACAGTCCTTTACACTGTATGTTGAGTTGAGCAGTGTGCAACTATTCTTCTTGGTTTTATTCAGACAATGCCAAAATAATCAGCATAAAGCAGCTGAAGAGCACTGGGAAACCGCTGACCATACAGCTGGAGGCTTTAGTAACGCCTGTTCACAGTTAACACAAATATTGCTTCAGTTACCTTTCCCTTTTCAATGATCATCATTAGTCTAAAACAGGTTTTACACTACACACTATGCAATAAACATTCTTGTAAATCAGAGGCACTCATGATTTGCCCTTCAACATTCACCTGGATGCAGGGAGGATCTAAGATGTATGAGGGATTTATGTAACGGCCGTTTGCTGCCACTGTAACTTGTTCTCATGTATTAGAGGTCGGATAAAATGCTCAGAAATGACAGCTTGTACTTATCCTGATGGTGTCTGGCACATTTCCCAATAAACCTCTTTCACTTGTCACTCTATGGATCTGCTCCACATAACTTTCCAACTGTGGCAGCAGCAGCAGCTTCAGGAGACTCCACAAAATCTTTTCTTTTCAGCAGCAACACTGGTGAACATTAACTGCTCCCCTACCACCCTTCCTCCTTAGTTCTGTCAGTGAGTAAAGCTGGGTTTAAAGTAGCTACCAAAACTGCTTTTAACCACTTCTCAGTTTATCTGCTAAGTCCAGTTTTATCTCCATGACACATGGCACACAGTAAGTAGATGGTGGGCAAGAACATCGTGAAGCAGCCGTGCCCCAGGAGAGGGACACATGGTAACACGCATTTGGTAGTATGTGACCTTGGCTTTAAACAGAGGAAAGAGAGTACAAATTGGGAAATGATGCCACCTTAACACCAGAACCCTCTTGGTGAGTTTGGAATCTAGTCTGATGAATGGAATTTCCTCCATATGCATCCAGATAGGAAAATAAATTTCCAAGGCATCTTGAAGAATAATTAGTTTTGCACTGCTAGTTTGACTTCTCTTCCAAGCTTACTTTCTACTTAACTTTTTCTTATTAAAGAAAGGAATGTAGTTCTATGTCTACATGATTTCTTTGGTAAATGGGACCCACAGCCTATAAAATCAGAAACATTTCTAAAGAAATGGTCCTTACATTATTTAGAATTCCAGCACCAGTTATCTAAAATCTAGATCCAGCTACTGTTACAGGTATTGGAAATATATCCTGCCTAAGAATGGAACGGGAATAGCTGTCAAAGCAACCAACACTGCTGAATGTCCAGTCTTTTAAAACATCTAAGAAAAAAAAATTTAGAAAACCCCAAACCCTTAATATTATTTTGTTTCACTGCCCTCATCAGAAATACAGAATGTGTAATGCTCTCCACAGCATATGCTCATAGCACTAAAAGTTTAAGGCTAAGCCTATCTTTAATTTATAAGGGGTTTATCCCCCATTTTCCTTTCTTCTTCTTTTTTTTTCACTCCTCCTCCTCGTTTTTCTTCTCTCCCCCTTAAGGCTACTCTACTACTAAATGTAACTGAACTAACACTTTGATTTGCAGGCTCACACATGTCAAACAGTAATCAATACTTTTGCTGCTTTAGCTCTTTTCCTGGGAGCCACTGGAGGCAAACATTAACGTTTCAGTGAAGGACTTCCTTTTTCCATTTCCCGGTTATCTTTCTGCAGAGCAGCCAGTATCTAGACATTTCAAGAAATGAGAGAGAACAAAAGCATTAGATTTTAAAACAAAATTACTCAATTCATTCTGAAGAGTTTCCAATTATGTGTGAGCCAATACTATTTTAACTATAAAATGTAATTAAATTTAGAGAACCTCTCCACTGACAAGAGACCTCTCCCATAACTCTCTGTGACATGGTGGATAGAAACAGATTTAACATAGGTTTAAACTCCATCTCCCCCCAACACACACTTTTGAAGCCTGTAATTTGGGGTACTTGGCAGAATAGGACCCCTATCTCTCCTTCCCCATGAGGGAAGCAGCAGCAGGCTGGCAATTTATTTGGAATGCAATCCTCATGCACACTTGACATCTTCAAGGAAGGTGAGACAACTGAACAATCTGTGGAGCCACTCCTGCTGTGAAGGTTAGGAATGCTCATCTTGAAGAGAAAACTGGCAATCCCCAGCACCTACAGGCACTGCTACCCCAGGAAAGAACTAGAAACACCCAGTTGCAGCTGAATTGCCCCAACCACTACATTTAACACCACCTTTTGTTTTCTCTGCAAAAAAGCAGTTGGATAAAATGGGCAGAACTCTATTATGGAATGACTCACAAAGTGGGCTGTATTGCTGCTTTGAACAAAGAATAAAAAAAACAAAGGGGGATGCTTCCACTCTCCAACATGAATGGTTGCTACAGCCACTTAATGATTTCCACATTCAGATGACACATCTTTTTTTCTTTAGTTGAAATTACAGCGATGAAACAACTTCTGAAATCACATGCTAAATCCCAATAAAGAAGTCAGAGATGCAATCACTTCTGTAGAGCCCAAAATTAGGCAGAGTAGAGATCTTCAAGAAGATTAAAATGACTGTATGATAGCATGTCCTGACAACTTCTCCCAAAGAGTGCATTTCTGCTTTTAAATATTAAGTTGTAATGTTGTTAGCAGCCTTTGTAATTAATAAATTTTCAAAGTTGTGTGACTTTTTACTTCATAAATTTCACTCAATATTTCAATTTTGAATGTTGACTGAGCTCTCCCTTTCCAGAGGAGATAAAGCTGAGGGAATCCACTCATCTCAATGTATGCTAAAAGCATGGAATGAACTACACAGTCCTACCTACTCATAAAATCAAGCACTAGCTCTGCTAAAACATTCTTCCAGATGTTGCCAAACCCCATTTTCATGAGTAAAGTAAAATCGTCAGTTACCAAAGACCGACATCCTCTTTACCTGAGCCCATTTTTTGTTTCTACTTTGCATCTGAATGGCAGCAATAGATGCGAAGAATTCTTCCGAAGGCAAGTCCTCTGGTAGCTTTGTTAAAAACTGAGCTATATGAATGAAGTCCATTTTGGTCAAAATATCTTCAAAAAGTTTTAGTATTCCCAGTGCTGTACGGAATAAGAACTCTTCTCCATCACGGCAGAACACATCCCAGACACGACAAGCCAAGTCTAGTGGCAAAGATTTGCTGTACAATGTGAATATCCTGAAAGGCAGAACAAAATTTTCAGTAATTGGACAAGAAGTCTTGGATACTCACAGAATTGGATACTCACAGAAATAGACACACCAATCATCAGTAAGTTTGAGGATTCTCAAATATTTGTAATTGAATATTTCTTTTTGTATTTCAGAAGTACTTCTGTTAATTGCAGTACACCAATCCATGAAACAATATAAAATTGTACAACCATTAAGGCGTGGTCTCTAAGTTTGATTTTCTTGGATCATATCAGAAGAAACAATATACATGGTTTTATAATGGGCATGTGATGACCACAGCTATAATCAAAGGCCTATTTAATCATCACTTCAGAGCTAAGAATTGATGCAATTTTAGTTGCAAAAACACAAAAAGCCGAACCTTAAGACAAACTGCAATGAGCATTTTGTGGTTCAGATAAAGGAGATGAGTAAAATTAATGCTTGTGTTCCAGGCTTGATTGACAGGCAAAGTAATATTGGCATGAGTTTTGGAGGAAGGATCAGCTTGAACTCCCTTGAGTTGAGAGAAACAGGCAAGGCAGATGTTCAGAGAGGTGCAGATAGTGGTGATAAGATGGTGGCTCAGTGTGCCTGTACAGATGTCATTCCCCAAGAGAAAGGGTAACATCAGAAGCAACAGCCTCGACCCAGTTGCTAAAACTCTATTCTCATTAACTAGCATGAGCACATTTCTTCCTTCACCAAAATGCTGACAGCCTTGCAGCCAGAAACAAAAAGTTGCTCCCTCCTCTCTCCTTTACTCAACATCTTGCTGCACAGCAGAGCAGGAGCATTACTGCCAACAATGACCTAACAGCACACGACGAGAATTTCCTGGAATCATTTTATAGTATATAAGGGGAAAGAGTTACAGTGGTTTTCTCCTTCAGAATTCAGAAATAACTTTTCCACAGATGCACTGCACAAAAACCTCTATAAAACTGCAAAGAATTCTCTCCCCGGCAGAGGTCAGTAAAGGCTCGAATTTCAATCAAACCTTTCCACAGCTTTTAACAAAAAATTCCTTTTCAAGTACGCTGAATTGAACAGTAGTTTTCACGTGTTTAAAACTACCCTCTATCCCCTCCAATTTTTTATTTTGAAAATTTGGATTCACATTAAAATGATAAAATGGAAGAGATATACACATACGCATATATATAGGTAGAGAATATGAAGTAATGTATTTTCACAGCAAAGTCTAAAATTAAAGGTTGTCCGCATTATCTGCTTTTTACTATATAAAAATTTATTTGAATGATGTGTCGTTAAGTATATGGCTTCTGTGTGAATCACCACACTTTAGAAAAAAGGGAAAAGACATTCATTTGATTAACATCCTGATGAAACAAACATTTGCACAAATTCAGGTGACAAGTGAATTGCAGGTTTAAGGTCCTTAGGATTTTACTGGTTTTCCTATTTTTACATTTCATTGCAATCTTCTTAAAACAAGTGGAAACATTTTAAATCCTGTTCTCCAAAAAGCTAAGTTAGAATTATAAAATAAACAAACAAAAAGTATAGGTCAGGGATGCAAAACCTGCACACATACATGAAGGTGTAAGAAGAGCACAATACAAGCTCTTTCTTTGGGTTACTGGCCGATCCTGCACTGCAGACTTCATTTACTTTGTACACTCTTTCAATCTTTTTGAACAGCCACAGACCATATAAAACTGTACTGCCACAGAATACCTGCATGGCAGAATTAAGACTTTTGTCTGTACACACACACAGGAAACAGCAACAGGTTTTCAATTTAAAAGGAACAGCGTAATAGGAAGCAATTCAACTGAGTCCCTTCCTGGTCACCAAGCAGCAGGCAAACACCCAGCCAGAAACAAGTCCTGGTTAAAGATAAGTAACAATGCCAACTTTATAGACCTGTTTTTATTCACAAAAGCCATTATTCATTATTCAGACCTAACCTGAATAATCCATTTGTATTAAATCTCCAACTATGCAGAAAATTAACTGTCAAAAGAAAGAACTATTTATGAGAACACTTCTTTTGTATGAAAGGATTTACTCGCATCAAAAAAGCTGTCGCATCAAGTCAGGTATTTGCCATTGAGCTCTTCATAATTTGGAATGAAGTGCCATTTGCAGGAACTTAACAAGGCAATTAACTTTCATTAATATTTGCATGGAATTGATGCATCAAGACCTAATAGAGACTGGGCCCCATTGAATAAGCCGTGAAAGGCCAGTAGGAATCACTGCTTAGAACAGATACAGCATTTCATCCCTTCAAACATTTCCTACTGAAAAACATTTTTTATTAGACATCTGAGCTACTGGTCTGAAACTCTGCTGGAATTTATTGGAGTAATAAAGCAGCTGCCAGACTGAGGCAGTTCCAGCAGCATCTTTCAGCAGCACTGGCACACTCCTTGCACATGACCTGCTGTCACTGTACTGTGGGGTGATTTCTGTCTGCAGCTCTCGTGCAACCCGCTCTAAGTCGCAGGTGCAGACAACACAGCTGATACACACAGAGATGTCCAGTGTCAGGGCAATGCAGGTGCAGGCTCCTGGCCCTTCTCTGTTTGGAAGAAGAAAAGAAGCACCAGATGCTCCTGCTCCTCCCTGGCCCTGTTTCTGATGAAAGTGTACTATGAGGTAGACATATGAAGTCCTGGTTGGTTTGCTGCTCACAGCGGAAGTGTATGACCATAAAGTCATCAAGAAAGCAAAGCCCTGCTACCATGATAATCATAAGTTCCATCCTTCTTTCTTTTGCTTTTTCTTCCCCCCCCTCCTTTTTTTCTCTTTTCTTTCTAATTAAAAAGTCTTTATAAGATATCAGCAAGAGCAATGCAGACAGGTAGGCCAGATTTTGGATTGGCAACTCACACACAACACTGATGCAAATCAGATCTTATGTATTCTTGCACTACCCATTCCTTTCCTATGTCTGTAAATTTTAAAATCATTACAGTCTAAAAAAAAGTAGAAGTGTTTACTTCATTTCTTATTTGGAAAAAAGAAATAAAATGCTGACTGCAAGAGAGCAATTTTTGGGGGGCACAGACTATGCTTTTCTCAAAGTAACAGAGAACAAACTTATACATACTTTACCGAAAGTGCCCACTAAAAACGGCCACGCAAAGTGGCTTGGACCTTTATCCTAACAAGCACATGGTGTTAACAGAAACTTCATGTTCATAGAGCACAGTCACACTCCACGTAATACTAAAGAACCACTGATCAATCTATCAGTACAAACACAGCCCTTGGCTATAATTATTGCCAAAATCATTTTCCTGAGTAGGGATAAAGAGGTGTTTGTATAGCAGCAGCAGGCCATTAATAGACAGCATGTGTCCTTGGCAAATCCACATTCCATTCTGCTCACAAGAGCCTGCAGAACATCAGCTGACAGAGGGAGAGGCCAAAACTGGGCTATTCAGACACACTATTTCCACTCTGTTCTTTATGAACCTGACTATACATTACTCTTTATGGTTTTTTCACACTTGATCCCCTTTATACTCACCAAAAAAAGTAAAACCCTGTATAGTTTTTGAATTCTGTCTACAAGATTTATCAGTTGGAGTTTAGGCTTAAAGCACATAAGTCCTGTTTAAATGAGGTGCCTTACTTGTGGCCTGTATCCCCCAATAATCATGTCACAGTACCTTTAATTAAACTATTCAGTCCTTAGAGTTTTCCCACCATAGAAGGCAGCAGTGGAACTAAACTGGCAGGGGGGCTCTCCTCCCTAAGTCCTCTACCAGCTCCAAGAAAACCTACACAGCTGGGCCCACCTATAGCACTTTTTCTTGGAACACATCCCTTCAAAAGTGATTTAAGCACACCAATTTTACTGCTGTTCCCTGCAGGACAGGGGACAGGAAGAAGCACAAAGCAAACTAGTTGTCTCCATTCTAATTGTGGCAGGAGCAAGAAGGTTTCCCAGCAACTGGTCTGTGCAGCACTGGCTACTGGAGCCTCCCAGAGCTGGCACCAGCAGAGATTTACTGCACACATGCCTGCACAGTAACCACACCAGCCACTGGAATAGCAGCAGGCATCCCTGTGGAGCTCAGAACAAATGCTCATTTAAATAAAAGTAATGTTACAGCAAGGCTGTTTCGCAGAGATTTTTACCTACGAGCAAAAGGTCTGCCTATTCAAAGTGATGCTGCACCATATTCTTCTCTGACTTTAAATACGCTGCAGCCACACTCTTAGTGGCAATGTAAAGAAAGAAAAATCTAAATCTGCTTCCTACAGGATCAAAGTATTTTGAAGTAGAAAGTATGTATATGTATGCACACATACAAATATGAATACCTTTACACATAAAGTAAAATATGTAAGTTTTACATACATACAACCTTCACTGTCTAACAAAACTAAGGACAGAGCAGTATGAGCTGTGTAGTTCAAGACAAGTGTGAAAAAGTTTAATACAGTATTGGGCACGTCTATCTCGAACAGCCTTGTACATTCCTGTGCAAGATCAGTTTTGTAACTCTCTAGGGATGGGAAGGAACACAGTAAATTGTCCTTGGAATTAAAATAAACAGCTTGAATATGGATGCAGGTAGTCAGCAAGAAATGTTAATTGTCAGTTCACTGATACAAAGACCTTGAGAAGCACCATCCACAGTCACTCCTCACTGACTTCTCTTTCAAGTGCTCTTAACAACACCCACAGAGGTAACAAAAGGGGGACCTGATATGCCTCAAGGCTTCAATAACATTTCAACACAGACATCATCACTTCAGTTCTTCACTCACAAGTCAGTCATTTTTCTTTTTGGTTTGTTTTGGTTTTGTGTTTGGTTTTTTCCCTATATATGTACTAAGAGAAAACAACTAATCATGTAAATGTTTACTCAAGAAATATAAATAAAGATTATTCTATCAAAGCAAAATTGCTGAATGGAATGTAAACCTTCAATCTTCTGTCAAAACAGTCTTTTTTTCTAAATCTCTAATTTCTGGTACTGTTTCTCAAGATTTCTTCTTTACAATGTGAAGTTAAACAATAGCATGATATTAACATGCCTGTACCATGAGGATGCTCAATTTTAGTTCCTCCTACATAGAAACCACCTTATTTATGACAGCATCATATCCAACTAGTAATCCATGGTATCACAGAATACCCTGAGTTGGAAAGGACCTACAAAGATTATTGAGTCCAATTCCTGGTCCTACACAGGAGCCACCTCAAGAATCACATCATGTGCCTTGAGAGCACTGTCTGCAAGCTTCTTGAACTCTGCCAGGCTTAGTGCTCTGACCACTTTCCTGGGGAGCCTGTGCCAGTGCCCAGCCATCCTCTGGGAAGACGAATCTTTTCCTAATATTTAGTTTGAATTTCACAGCTTCATGCACTGTTACCACAGGGAAGATATCACTGCTTGCCCCTCCTCCCACAGGGAAGCTGTAACTACAATGAAGTCTCCCCTCAGTCTCCTCCAGGCTGAACAGACCAAGTAACCTCAGCTTCTCCTCACACAACTTCATCTTAAGGCCATTCACCATCTTTATTGCTCTCCTTTGCACACTCTCTAATAGTTAACTATGTTTTTTATATTGTGTTGCCCAAAACTGCCCTCAGCACTTGAGGTGAGGCTGCCCCAGTGCAGAGCAGAGCGAGACAATCCCCTCCCTTGCCTAGCTGACAATGCTGTGCCTGATGCCCCTCAGGACAGGGCTGGCCCTCCTGGCTGCCAGGGCACTGCTGATTCACATTCAACTTGCCACTGACCAAGACTCCCAGGTCCCCTTCTATGGTGCTGTTTTCCAGCATCTCATTTCCCAGTACATCCAGGATTGCTCCATCCCAGCTGCAGAATCTGGACAGGTTACTGTGAGATGGTATCAAAATCCTTAATGAAGTCTAAAAATATCACATCTACTCAACTAGGTGGGTAACCTTGTCATAAAAGGAAATTAAATTTGGGAACCAGGGCTTTCAACTCATGAACCTGTGCTGGCTGTGCTATCCTCCAGGTATCTTTCAATATGTTCCAGAATAACCTTATGGCTCCATAATTTTACCAGTCACTGTAGTGACTCTGACAGGCCTTTAGTTTCCAGAGACATCCTTCTTGAAAATCAGGACAATGTTTGCCAGCTTCCAGACAAACGGAACCTCTCCAGATTCCCAAGACTGTTCAAAAATCATTGAGAGAGGTCTCATGATGATATCAGCCAGCTCTTGGATGAATCCCATCAGGCCCCATAGACCATCAGGCTGGAGCAGCAAATCCCACAAGTTCAGGGTCAAATGGAAGTTTATCATCCTCACAGCCATGGTCTTCCAGCTCAGGGCTCTGGGACCCCCAAAGCACATCATCATCTTTAAAAACCAAAGTGAAGACAGCATTAAATATCTCTGCCTAGTCTATGTCCCTGCTGGTAAGGTGACCATCCTCATCATGTAACAGGCTGATGTAATTTCTGGACTGCTATTGACATTATTGTCCATTAAAAATACAATAACTCGGTGATTTCAGTGTTGTCTATCCAGTTACTCTCCCACATGTTTACAGTCATCTTATTCTGATGTCCCTTTTATTCAATTGCTTTCTCCACACACAGACTTTCACAACACTGAGGCATACAATTTCAACATCTTTCCTCTTATCACTGAACACACCAGCCTCTGCTCTCTTTCCTCCCTTCTATCTTATCCTAGTACTTTTTCTATTCTCTGTGCACAGATCTATTTCAGTTTAATATTCTCAGCCTTCAGTCACAAATTCTTTCCCATGGTATTTCTCCCATTAAATGTTGGGAGAAATGAGCCTATTCATTACAACCCCCAACAATTCACCTACACATGATGCATTAAAATTTAATCCCAGTGTAACAGCCAAGTCACAAAGCCCATTTTACACCACCCTCTGTGCAACAGGCATACACAAACCATGCAAATCAAGCAAGGGCAGCAAGAGAAGTCCATCTGGAGCTGAATCAACCAATGGACATTAAGGACAACAAGAAGGGCTTTCCTGCATCTGCAGGGAAAAAAACAGACTCAGAAAAACATGAGCCCACTGCTAAGAGGGCAAGGAACCCAGTGACAAAGAACATGCAGACAGTTGTGGTACTCATTGCCACCTCCATCTCAGTCTTTACTGAGACTTGCCTTTAGGAATCTCAGGTCCTCCAGACCAGTGTAAAAGCCTAGTATAAGGAAACCCTTCCCTAGCTGGAGGAGGATCATATTAGGGAACATTTAAATAAATTTGGCATATACAAGTGTGTGGGGAAACTATCTAGTGTTGTTCTGAGTCCACTTTCAATTATGTTTGAAACATCCCAGTGATCAGGGGAAGTTCCTGAGGGCCTGAAGGAAACAAATGTCACTCCTATCTTCAAGAGACAGGATCCAGGGAACTACAGGCTGGTCAGCTTCATCTCCATCCCTGAGAAAGTAATGTAAGAAGAAGTCCTGGAGATTATTTCACAACATATTATGGGCAAAAAGGTGATTGCGAGAAGTCAGGATGGATTTATGAAAGCAAAATCATGCCCAACCAGAACTGACAGCTTATCCAGTGGGATGATTGGCTTGGTGGAAGAGGGGAGAGGAATAGACATCGTGTATCTTGATGTTAGCAAGGTTTTCAACACTGTATCCTATAAAATCCTTGCTGATGAATGGATGAAGTATGGATTAGATAGACAGTGAGGTGGACTGAAAACTGTCTGGAACTGTTAAGCTCAGAAGGCTGTCATTTAGTGGCATGAAGTACAGCTTTGAGCCAATCCACTGGTAGTATACTCCAGCATTTCATATGAATCCAATGCTTTTAAATGTCTTCATTAAGGGCCTAGATGATGGGTTAGACTGTACCCACAGCATGTTTACAGGTGATATAAAACTGGGAGCCTGGTGGCTGATACCACTCCACAGTGACCTTGAGACACTGGAGAAATGAGCCAAGAGAAGTCTCGTGAAGTTCAGCAAAGGGAAATGCCAAGTCCTGCACATAGGTAGGAAGTAAGCCCAAACACAAGTTTATTTGGGAAGCCAACTGGCTGCAAAGCAGCTTTGCAGAAAAGGACAGGGAGGTTCTGGTGGACACCAAGTTGAACGTAAATCAGCAATGTGTCTTTGCAGCAAAGACTGCTCACAAACTCCTGGGCTGCAGAAGAAACACCACTGCCAGCATGCCAAGGCAGCTCATCCATCTACTCAGCACTGACAAACCAGCTCTGGGCTTCCCAGTACAAGAGAGACATGGATATACTGGAGCAAGTCCAGTATGAACGTGATGAAAGGCTTGGACGTGTGACACAGAGGGAGAGGCCAAGCAGGCTGGTACTGTTCAGCTGGGAGAAGAGATGGCTTGGACCTAAAGATCTAAAAACACTTGATAGGAGGATGAAAACAAGAAACAAGAAAACAAGACAGAAACAGACTTTTCCTATCACTTGTACCCAGTGAAAGGACAAGAGCCAACAAGCACAAAATGAAATACAGGAAATTCCATTTTAAACATAACAAAATAAAAAACTTGTTAACTACAAGGGTGGTTGAATACTGGAACAGAGTTGCCTGAAGAGACTGTGAAGTGTTGTTCCTTGAAGATACTCAAAACCCAACTGGACAAGGTCCTGAGCAAGCTGCTCTAATTGACTGTGCCTTGAGCAGTGAATTTAGATTAGATGATCTCAGAGGACTGTTCCAATACCTCAGAAATTCTATGACCCTATGAAAATTAATGTATTCAAACTTTGAGCTTGTATCGGACTGATTTACTTTAAATGTGTTTTTGTCTAAGAAATCAGCAACATGTTGAATGCTACCAACTAGGTCTTAAAGATCAGGGTACTGCCAAAGACGTTAAGGTAAAATCGCATTAACACTACAAATATTTTCCAAAAGAACAGCTTATTAATGTCAGGAAAAAAATCCCAATGTTACCACTGAGAATTTATTATCTTACTTAAGGTGTTTGTCAGATACCTGAGAACAGAAGAAATTGTCAACAATGTAAGGGCAAACCACTTTTTCACAAAAAAATCTTTCCTGTCATCCCAAAACTGACAACGAAGTCTTTCTGAAAAGAGATTTTTTTAACTGCCCCAAACCAAGGTCTGATAGGCATAAATGCAAACGTTCAATTTGGAGAGCATAATACCTCACTGAAATTTGGCAGAAGTGCAAATAAGATCTTTGTCTTTTTTCCTCTCTAAGGAAATGTTCTGATTATACTAGAACTCAAAGGAAAGACATTTTCATCTAATAAAAAGACTCTAATTGCCCATCTGCTTAGTGGAATAGCTTTTCTGTAGCTTTGAGTTTTATGTTGTATGGACAAATGTTTTAATTATGCTTTTCCTGATCTGTGCAGGACAAATTTCAAATGCAAGACTGGAAATATTTTCTGAATAGACAACCCTGGTACACACAACAAATTTTCTTAGAAGGTCAGCATTATTTCAAAGTAAGCTTCCAACTTAACACAAGTACAATAATAAAGGTTAGGCAAATGTTAAACATCACAGAAGTATGTGGGAATGATTTGGATTGACAACTCAAGTACTGAACAAAAAATAAAGTCTCTATCTTAGAACAATATTAAACCAGGTAAGAACATTCCCATTTCTGTCATGAACACTGACACGGAGCTGTATGTCACACAAATTAGTAATTACTCTTCCAATGTCTTACCAATCAATTAGATAGATGTCTGGAGTTAAGTTATTTTTTTTGAAGTGGGCAAATAACTTTGGCAGATTTTCTTCAAAGAATACCTCAAATGCAGCAAAGTAAGTCAACATCTGGCAAAATATAAGAGGGAGAAAACAAGCAGTTAGCTGTGTTATTAATAAGTTTAAATGTATTATCTGTTGTAGGATTAACACTCTTCAAAAATAGGATCAATGAATTACATGATACTATAAAGAGCTAAGCACTTACATAAAAGGCAGCATCTGCAAGCACTAAGAGTTTAAGATCCACTCTATATATGATTCTCATACTAAACAATGTAACATTTTCTTTGAGTCTTGGCCAGTTTCCTTTGGAAAGAAAAATACCAGCAGGAGAGAAGTTTTTGGCTGATTTCTCAAAATAATTATAACAGAATGGTGTTTCATGCTTGTGGCAGTAATTTAATATACTGAATAAAATCCAAGACCCAATGGAACATAATGAAATACAAAACTAAAATAATGTTAATACTCCACAGCAATAGTGAAGAATCCAGTATATTCCAGTCATAAATCACAATCTAATACCAAAGCTATTCCAATAGCCTAATACCAATGTAATATCGTATGTTCTACATTTAGATAACAGGTGTTTCTTTTGCAAAAAGGAAGATATGAGTTTCATACAAAAGATTCGAAGACTGGTACAAAACATCTGTGCAAGAGAAACAGTTTGTAACTTTCTGACATCATAACCACTGAACTTCATTGCTTTTAACACAAAGACTTTTATGCTATTTTAGAATTCAAGTATTTAGTCAAATTTCGTAGCAGAGAACATGTTAAAAATATCTTCCAATTCAAATAAGAGTTAAAACCAAAAGATTATTTAATCACTGTCCCTAATACTATAGGGAGAAAAGTTAAGCTAAGTCTTTGAATGATTCAGTAATACAAATCCCAATAAAAGCAATAAAGAAAGGCTGTGATTTCTTCCAAGTATGACTTGCAACAGCATGCTTCTCCCCAAAACATCATGACAGTGAAGGGAAAAGGGATCCTTTTGGAGACTTCTGTGGCAGGTAATGCATCAGACAGTCCTACTTCCAAAATAATCTGCTGGCACCACTATAAGACAATTCTACTGAAGTTCCTGTTTTCAAAAGTACTGCAGAGGCAGGACCTTACACATAACTGCTACAGTCATTTCTATTGATAGCAATGTGGGCAGCAGTACAAGTAGTTATTTTGATCAAATCAACATTCAACAACACTTTTCCTTAGTGGTAATAAAAAAAGAAATTGTTTAATAAAATTAACCAACAACAGAATTCAAGATAAACCTGTATAAATTACTATTATTCACACAACTAACTTATGCTGGTATTATTTTTTATTAATTTACTACACCACAAATCAGCATTTTCTTATTAAGCTGACACAAAAAGATGAGGGTAGACTTCAGATTAGTATGTTCACCACAGAAAGCAAAAACTGTCTCACTCAAGTGTCACTAGTCCCTGTGAAATATTAGATGACCTTTTCCTTGTGTTGTTAAATCATGGGTTTGCTTTCATGACATTAATATTTCATGTATCACCATCTCTGCCCTCTGTAAGCACACAGTTAGACCACAGTCCCTATCTGACCAGGCTAACAGAACTAAACAGCACTGTCTGAAAGAACTGCAAACCCCACTAGCTCAGCTAAAAAAATATTTATCTTATTCTATCCAATTCAACTCCAAAACCATCTTCACACAAACCGTATTTACACACTGAATGCATGAGCATGTCCTCCTTTTCCAAGTACTGTAACGGAGATAGCTGATACTGCTCCTAGGACTGCTGTCTGCCCTGTGGCACGTTTTCCCATGGTATTTACAACTGATGAAATTCAGGGACTGAACAGGGAATACTTTTCCAGCAGGAATACTGATAGGATTTCTATTTTCTATGTCATATTTCTATGTCTACTTTTTAAGCAACAACAGTGACTGCTGTCATCATCCATTCTCTTGCTTTTTTTCTTGCATTTGAACTCTTAAGAGGCAGATGCTATTTTCACAGTGCTAAGAGGTGAGAAAGACATACAGAATGCCATATATTTTACACAAAAATACGTTTAAAGTAAATTAAAATCACATTTGAGGAGATGTGTCCTATTTTGCTAGTGTACCTGCTGACATGGAATTTTAGAGACTTTAGAGAAAACAAGGCAATCAGCTCCCAGTGAAAACTTGAGGGGTGAGAAGTTTCTTTGGAAAGCAGCCTGCAGGACTCAAACACAGCTGCTACAGGAAGAAATGGAAAACCTGGTTCTCCCTGCAACAGTCTGTTTTTAGCAACCTATTAGCCTATGATAAAAAGTACTTTCAAGATACTTTTATTAATGTGCTTTCAGCTTTCAACTGCAGCATTGTTGAAAACCACCTACAGTAATATTCTCATAACTATTCTCTGAGCATCATAAAATAGCTACTCAACAATTTCATTCACATGTCTTGTTCAAAAAGGTTGATAGGGTGATCTTTGGTTGGGTTTGACTTTTTTGAGGGATTCTGCATATGTGTGTTGGGGTTTTTTTTTGTTTATAAAGTGTGTTGATGTAAAATAAATTCTGATTTCTTTTCCAAGCCACTGAAATCATAAATTTTTATTTTTTTTAACTTTTCCTCCACATTATCCACAGCATGTTGATTACAGGTTTTTTTGCATACTTACAAGGCCATGGTCCACACGGAAAAATGCCATCTGACAGGGCTTATTTAATAGGTTAGAAAAAGCAATGAAGGCATCTGCAGTATCCAAGTTCAAGATCAATACAGCTGCTATGAACGACATGCCCTGCACCTGAAGAAAGGAGAAGTGTCACCCTTTAGCAGTAACTCTATTATATTGCCTCATTTCGTCCTTGAGTTCACTAGTACTTGATGCACTCACTGAGCTGCTGCATCTTGAGAAATATTCAGAAAAGTAGGACTTTTTAACCCACATGCCGCCCCTTGATATCACATGTTCAGTGCATGGAAGCTAACAATTTCCATGTTGTCTTCTTTCAAAGACTCCAAGTTGAACTGCTAGGATAGGCTAGGTGGACAACACTTTCAAATATACAGAATAAAGATTTTTTTGAACAATAAGGTGTTTCAAATCCCGTTTCTCCAAGGGATGGGTCATCTAGATCCTTACTTGAGGAAAGCTGAACTTGAACTCTAGAGACAAAGCCTGTAGTTTTGTTTTTCAATAAACTACCAGCAGTTAAAAACAACTGCACTGAGTCATTTGATAAACAAACCACTCTAAGAGTATACTCTTTTTCATTTACCATAAGCTCATGATATTGTTCCCTTTCTCTACAAAGTCTGTTGTGGAATCCAGGCAAACCTCTCTCACCCGGAGGGTGCAGTGCTGCCATTGCGAGTCAGGTGGAGCAAGGTGTGACTGTCATTCCTGCAAACCTGAGGAACAAGCTCCTTCCCAACACAACAGGTTGTTTCTGTACCACATGAGGCACAGCAGCTGATCTGCCCTTTGTCTCATTTCCCAGCAGCCATGTTCAGCAGCTCTTGTCAAGCATTTTGTGCTACCTACAAAGTAGGAACATCCACTCTCTCCACTTGCCTTGTCTAAAACTGCTCCTCAATGAAAAATAAACCTCTCTGTATAACCCTGCTCTGCATACAGAGACAGAATGAAATCCACTCAGCCCTCTCATAATCACTACTTCAAACACTATGATTGAGCTCATGTAGCTTCAACGGGCATTGCTTTAGAGACTGGTCAAGAAACTCACAGTGCTATGGCATGGAAATGACAATCATTTCAATTCAACAGCAGTCTCAGTAAGACTGGTACTAACAATAAGGACCTAACTACACCTTGTCTTTGATTCCAATTTTCAAATTATGTACTCTTCCATACAAATATGGATTTTCCTATTACTTAACCTGTAAAAAGCTTAAATCCAGCAAAATAAATGTTATACACACTTCTCAAGGACGTACTGGAATAGAAAAAAGCACACACAACCCCCCCCCCCCAGACACCCACCCCCCCCCCCCCAGACCATTTAATACAGGTCTAAAAATGACAAATTAATAAAATCCTTCCTCCTCCTAAAAAATATATCCCTCCCCACCCCTGAAAAAATAAATTCTTCACTTACATAGCCTACATCAGGTCTGTAACAAGTATAGGCTCCTAAAATACTGTGCAATGTGTCATGGTAAGGACCACCCTATAATTAAACAGAAACAGCACAATACATCTGATTATACAACAAGCATGTTAAAAAAACTTCAGTGCTACAGATGGTCTTCATTACTGCTGACAAAGTAGCAGTAATACTCTTTCCCAATGTAGCTTAGAACAGCTGAACAATTCCAAATAATTTTAGCTTTAACAGAATGAAACAACTCTCCAAACCCCATTTATTATAAATACATACAGTTCATCCAATACATTGATTGGACAATAAATGCTTATACAATAGGAATGCAAGCTTAAGAGATTCCTTACAGCTCAGCAGCACTCTGGCAATAGTGCCAAGGAAGTAGAAGAATCGTGCAAATCACATAATTGTCTCTGAGACTGAAGGCAAAAGTCAACCATGAAAAAAACAGTCAAAACAACAATATGCCATAACACAGAAAGAGCATATTGAGAAGGACATGTACAGCTAAAAAGAATTTCACATTGCTGATTATTAACAGTTGCTGTATCTTGCACTGAATACTGTAAATGACTGAGAATTTCCAAAGGGAGAAGATTTTGCCTAAAAATGTTGATTGATCACAATCTAAACCTTTTACAGGGCTGATGAAATCTGTGCATAGAAGGACAAAATCTGATTAAACTGAGTCACTGAACCAAAAGTGGTTTGCACACTTTGGAGAGCACACCAAAACAATACAAGCTAAATCAGTTTTGCCTCAAACAAAAAAAAAGGCCAATCAGTCCCATTTGTTTGAGATTTCTCTCTCACTGTGTATTTATAAGCAGCAATGTTGATTCACTGACTTTGGAACACTCACCTATATCACTTCATCAGACAGAAACCAGCATGAACTATGTTAGATAAATCACAGTGATTACCAAGCAGTTCGGGGTTTTGTATGCACCTTGATGTTACTCTCCTCTAGATTATTTCTAGTTTTCCAAAATCTCTAGGAAATTTATCCTCTCAAGATGTGTGCTCATTTAGAACTCAACAGCCTGTTCCAACCAAGGGACAGGCCAGATTATGTAAACTCAATTTCCTCAACATGTCAAGACAAAAGTTAACATTGCTTACTTGTTGGAATATACAGAGACTAGGAAATGTTCTTGAGATATCCAGTTTTATTAACTCCAAGCTTGCTTCCCTGTCAGCTGCGGAAAACCCAGCATCTGCAAAGCCAAAGGTACTACATTTATTACAAACATTCAGTGAACATTCGCTCTTGTTTTTATTTTCCAGCAAGCTTTACCTTTTACACAGTTCAAGTATTTTGATGTGAATGCTAGGGAATAAGGCTACAGACAGAACAATTCCCCACATTCACCAGACAAGCTAAGCATAAAGTACATCCTGACCTAGAGCAACCCTACAGTGCCCAGTGACCCTCAATATGTTTTGAAGCGAAGTGGGGAAAGAAACAGGGCAAGGCAGGTCAGGCACTTTTCCTATATCTGCTGACAAATCATTGGACAGATACAAGCCTGTTAACTTGTGACCCCTCACCACCAACAAGGCTTCCCAGGGAATCCTGAAGTAGCTGCCTCTGTGAAAAAGCTGTGGTGGAAGACGGAAGTCCTAAAGCAGCAGCCTGTGATGGATGCCACCTATCTCGGCTACTGTGAAAGCTCTCCTTTCAGCTTCATGTTTATTTAGCCTTTGTAGATCTTGTAACTGATACTATAATACACTCTCCATAACTGAAACAGATCCTGTACCAAGTATATTTCTATAGCATTAGTCTTCATTCTGGTATCAAGTATTATTACTGTTCTCTATAGTTGGGAATTACCGACTGCTGTTTACTGAGCAAGCTTGTCAATAGACAATGAGCATCAATCACATGAGCATCTAAAGTGCAAGAGGAAGCTGGAAACATACTAGGTGTTATCTTATTTAAGATATAAACAATCTAAAGGGAAGAAAGTGGGAATTTCCAATCAAAAATACTTTTCTGCTTATAAATGCCAGTATGTAATGTTGTCCTTTTTTTTTTTCTGCTCAGTATAATTACTTACTGAAGGCAATTTCAATCATTTGCATGTAGTTACCTAATCTCTCAAAAACAGTCAACTCCTCCAAATTAGCAAATCTCAAACCACTTCATCTGCAAAAAAAAACCTGCTGCTCTCTGAAACACCAATGACTTGAGCTCAAAGTTACAATAAGGGATTAAAATGCAATTTTCTGCTCTAACCTGAGTTGCAATCCCAAAACTACACACGCAGAAAAGTATTTTAGTGTTGCAAGTGAAATGATAATCCCCAAACAACTATTTGTACTTCTCCTACAAATTTTCATCAAAATAAGAACTGTACCCAGAGATCGTTTATAAAAAAAACTCGAACAAGGGCGTTTTGTATAACACCAGAATTTCATTAAGAAAAATACAGCTATTCCTTGCTTTCACAAAAAGACATTTTCTTTTTACCAGAATGAAACTTCGTAGCTGATTTTTTTTTTTTGTTTAAAATATGTGATTTCATTTTGAGGAATTAGTTTACAAAATGTCTTATTCTATAACACAGCATAAATCATTTACAAACAGGATACCTTCACATTCTACTTCAGGCCCTCCTGTACTAAGTGATCGCCACTTCTCTTTGGCACGAGCCAGGCAAATATCATATAATTCTGGAAAAAGAAAAACACAAAACCAAGTCCACTATTTGTACATGCTCATGTCCACTAACCACCCACCACATTGGCAACGCTGCCCACGGCATTAACAGTAGCAGAACTTCTAATTGGGTTACAGTTTTGAAAGACGTGTTCCACTCACCTGTAACTTCATATTAAGTGAAAAGGAAAGGCAATCTAAGCTGCATTTTACATTCAAATATTTGCTTTTTCTTGCAGAACACTGATGTTCAAAATTACAGTCCGAATGGATAATTAGGAAAGTCTAGCAAATTATGTAAGGACTATCCCCAAGGTAACTAAGCAATACACAGAAAAGCAGCACAATACAGCAGGAGTACAGGCAGTCTACCACACTTTCATGTTGGAATTAATTACATAAGTCAGTCTTTCAGAGCTGAATTTCTCTGTACTCAGAAGTAATAGATTATTTCTATTCTCACAAATCAAAGTACAAACCTTGCCAGGGGTCTGTTAATCTCTTACAAACCTGTTGTCTTACTTCAAATCAAAAGAAGCACACTATACACATACTCACAGGCATTTCAAAATTAACAACAATTTTATGTTTCAAAAAGAAAAAAAAATTGAGTTACTAGTTCTGACCATCTCCATCCAACATCAAAGCAAAACACAATGACAGCAATACTCAGAAACAATTCACAGCAGCAGTCCTAGAACAGCTATAAGATTAAAAGACACTATTTTTGAACAAAACACATCAAAGCAGCACAAAAAAAGCATAACTAGATAACATTTCCTCACACCCACACCACAAGAGATACAAGAATGTCCCCTTGCTATTTCACTTTGTAAGAAATGTCGACAAAACAGCAGCCTCACCATGGGTGATGTTTAACTCGTTTCCAATTGCCAAGCTCCAGACTTTGCCTCTCACGCTCGGTGGAATGCCCTGCCACCACAGCTCTCGGACTTTACGGGAACAACACCTGTTTAAAGTAAAACAGGCTATTCTAAGAAATATTCCGCTGCCAGCTGAATTGCAAATATATCATCCTATCACTGCTGACGGGATTCAAACCAAAATGAACATCAACGGCCCAAGAAGTAAAATACAATTTGCACACACCCATTCTTTAGTACTATTTTGCTTTGAACTGCAAAGGAAATCTTCCTTCCAATGTAATGGCTTTATATTGACAGAAGCACAGCAATCTCAATACACATAATCTGCAGCCACACTTGATTAGCAAAAATCATAGGGAAAAAGTAAATAAATGGAAAGGAAGTCCAAACCTATGCTACTGCCTATGCTGAAGACTGGACAGCTCCATAAAAGACTAAATACAGGAACAAGTTATGAAAGTCTATCATCTGCCCTCTGTCATCACCCTGCTGTGCAAAGACATGCAGCTTCCCACCTACCTTTGCAGTTCTGTGCCTCTGGAAAAATGCACAAAGATGTGACAAGGATTAACTTTTAGGTGGGAGCTTGAAAGAGATTTTAACAGAAAACAGGCTTTGAAATGGATGCAGCTGATGTTCAGCAATCTGAGAGCCCAGAAGGAGGAACAAAATAGCACCTAAGCACCAATGAAAAGCGGTAAAACCACAATAATCCATTTATCTTTCAGTAGATTCCAAAAACTAAAATGTGTATCAGTGAATACATTGGAGAATTTCTGAATTTATAAACCAATAAAAGAAAAGTTGACGTAATTTTTACAGCAACCATGACAGATGCATCTTCAAATACTAAAGACAAACATGTAAATCTACAATTTGTTTAGACTTCGTTTATTATACTTCAGTCCTCCAGAAACACATTTTCCAACAAATTCTGTCCATCTTTTTAATATATAATCTCAGGATAACTGAATTCCACTGTTAAGCAAATTGCAATTCTGAGTGCTGTTTGTTTATAGTTTATTGTTGTGGTGGCTGTATTTGGAGTGCTGGGGGCTGGTTTTTTTAAGATGACTAGCAAAGACCACCAAGGTCCTTCATCAACTGTCTGTGCCATGTCTTTGAAGGAAATCTTCTAGCACTTAACATAAGTAACTTTTTCCCTATTTCTCTTTTCCATCATTTGATTATCCCAGCATGTATACCACTCTAGAATTAAAGAGGCTTCATAAACCATTGACATACATTAATCTACACTGATATTACATTAACAGCTCAGTCAAGGAAAGCCCATTTCTGATAAACGGATGATGTTCAATGTATTATGTACAATGTACTATGCCTTATGCTTTAAACACAGGTCACTCCTCAGTGTTTCACAGTTTCTGAGTATCTTCAGCCTTCATTAAAGACAAGTAATAAGACTCAGCACTGCATCACTTCCAACCACCTTGTAGAAATAAAGATGTTGCTTATTTCTTTTGTAGCTGTTCAAGAATGATTTTCTAACAAAAGCTTCCAAGACCATTTAAAATTTATGCTTCCTCTTGCAACTTCTCTTCAGGATACAGACTGCAATTTTTAATTAAAACTCAATATAACATACTGTCTTACATAGTTTCCCAGTTGGGTAAGATTTCATTGTTCCAAGTTAAAACAGCATTGCCAATGCTGTCTTCCAGTTTACAGCGTTCCTCCAGTTGTTTCTTTCTCTTCTGGGCTTCTTTAAGCTCTGCAAAAAAGGAATTTCCTTTCTAAGTTAATAAAACCAGTAACTAAATATTCAGTTAGTCATGACTATGCAACCATGTAAAGCATACTGTGTTCACCCTAAAGTACAGTGGACTATTCAAATTCTGAAAAATTCCCAAGCACACAGCAAGCTGAGCAGTGATTGCAAATGTGAATAAAGAATGTACTGGAATGATTAGTTTCATTTTCCAGAGATGGGACAATGGGAATTGGATAATGTATAACTTCTCTGACTCTTCAAGTCTAACCACACTACTAACTTTGAATTAACACCTCAGACAGCCAACAGCCTTACCTAGTAGAACAGGTCAGAGTACTTCCTAATAAAGTCCCACCCCTTCTATAGCAGACTCAAAACTACGTGCCAAATGAATACAAATTTTTGTTTTCATTCTTCTATTACAATTTACGTATACTGTCAAGAAATCAGAAGAGCCACATTTTTGATGCTACTTCACATATGGATAATCTAAATGTTACACATCCCAAATGGAGACCTTCAGTTCACTAACAAGAAAACACATTTCATGTCTAGTTTAGATGTATTTTGCAGTTCTGAATTATCACTCAGTATTTCTTCCTGCATTATCAATTACTGCTTTTTCCACTGGACAATTTGTCAGACAAATGCAGGCTGTCCCTACAGCAGGCCATAGTGTGCATTCACATGCTGTCTACAGTACGAGGAGGTGCTCATCTGGCAAGCAGAACTCACTGAAGAACACCAGTGCCATGAACAAGGGCTTTGGAATGGACACATTTTACCTGATGAATCCACTTTAAAGCCCCACAGAAGCTGTGCCTGAGCAGAACCATAGCAACTGCCTCATAATGTTTTCAGCTTTGATACAAGCTCTTTGCAAGCCTGCTGAAATGCAGGCTTTCAATTTTTCCCTAACCAACAAGAGGGTGTTTACAGTCTTTGATCTCCTGAACTCTCGACAATGTATCACTCTGCAAAGCTGCTCATCTGGATTGGCTTTAGTGAAAATGGGTTTGTCATGGTATTTTTCTGGACAGAATGACATACTCCAGTTCAATGAAGACAGGACAAGGACCTGGTCCATCACCTAACAATCATCCCATTTTCCCCAACCCACCCACCCTACATGCAAAGAAAGACTAGGGAACCTCCTTTAGACTACACATACAGTAGCAGATATATTGAACAGGAGTTACATGAAGTTAGAGCCTCACTGGTGGGTAAATGATGTTCAAAATTACAAGAGGATACTTCTATTAGTGTGTCAATTGCAGAATGCAAGTAAGTCCTGTGTTCATATACCCTCTTCCCTGTTTCATATGGTCCAAGGGTCTGGTCAGCTGGAAAAAAATATTTCCACTAGCTCCCACTGGATGCAAAACCCAAGTCCGAATTATTATTGCAGTGCTTGTTTTTAATTAGGAAACCCAGATGGCCAAAAATATCAGCCAAAAGAAACCACAACCGTCACCTCTACCTCATGTTCATGGTACAGTGTTACTAAGACACTTCTGTGAAAAATATCAAGAAATTATGAGCAAATCCTTGAGAAAGCTGTAAATTTTAAGTGAGCGATTATCAAATGAACATAACTGCATACATTTTCCTATGTGGAAAATTATGTGCTTATGTACTACAGCCTGAATAGGTTGCTTCCAGCATGAAACTGACAAATATTCTGCAGTTTTAAGTCCAGTCTTCACTAATTTGATCAACAATCGACTTCAATATATTACTACATTTTTAAACCCACAAATAGATGTCACTCATTTAAGAGTTATGGATTGAAAAATTATTTCCTGCTGGAGTCTAGGACCATTTTCTTTTTGGCTTGGGGCTGGGCTTTTCAACAAAACAACCTTTGCTCCTCTCTCTTGGGAGTGATCCTTCTTTGAAAGGAAGCAGAGATCCCTCACATTACAGAGCAACAGACTGACACAAGTGCATCAGGTTTAGAAACATCCCTATACTTTTTGCCTCTGAAGACAAGAAATTCCATTACCTCTTTTTTTTGCTTGAACCACCATTTCTTCGTACTGTTGCCTATGTTTCTGAGCTTCTTCTGCTGGTTTTGCAGGAAGGTTCCTAAAAAAAATAATATTTACAGTTGGCATGACTGTCTAAATAAAATTCTAGACATTTCTAAACGAAAAGCACACTCTGCTTCCTGTCAAAATATCCAGTCAAAGAGCAGAACAACAGATCCTTGGAAAGAATCTTTTTTTTTTGCCAGAGTCAGCAGAAGGGAAGAACACTGACCAGCTATGACTACGTTTATACACAAAATACGCTGAGTAATTTCCTTACGTTTGGTAATTTCAGCATTTTTATTATTAAACCAACTGAACCCACAGGCTGATCTTCATAAAGAGAATACACTGGTATATACAAAGCTGGCTGGTTTTGATTTGAACTGGTAAGATACAGGACTGTATTCTTTCTTACTGCTCACCTTGTTTAAGAGTTACATCCACAACTTTCTTTACCCACACATAATGACTCCCTAACCCAGGCTTTTCCCCTCTGCTTTCTGAAACCCCATTTCTATTTTAAAGACTTAACTCCTTTCCCTCTCTTCTAGAGCAACAAGTGGCACTGAAGTCATCCTCAATATTCTCCACTTATTAATAATAACAAAACATTTTGATTTGTGATTAAAGCTCTGCCATACAATATGTTCCTATGTTGGAACACATGACCTTTCAGCTAATCGTATTTCTAATTAACATAACCATACCTATCTCTTACAACTACAGGATCAACAAAACATCAAAACAGGAACTGACTAACTATTTTGTTCTTCGGAATTGTAGAACACTGTATTTTATTCCTAGAACAGTTTATATCTTTGGTTAATAGAAAAGCTATGCAAAAATTCACTTTCATGTTCC
The DNA here is from genome assembly GCA_013399945.1 of Ploceus nigricollis. Lineage (NCBI taxonomy): Eukaryota > Metazoa > Chordata > Aves > Passeriformes > Ploceidae > Ploceus > Ploceus nigricollis. Next base: position 610,321 of record VXBC01001441.1, on the reverse strand, counting down.
TGTAAAGTGTCACACATCAGGCAGCTGACAGCCCCCAACACCATTAACAGTTAGCATGCATTACTATTTATGCAATCACAGTGCCTGTAACATACACATAAGCATGTGATACAGACCCATGAGTATTTTTCCAAATCAAAATTATTGGTAGAAAAACAAAAGTAAATTCTCACTTTGGTGAAATGTTGGTTTGGTAACCAGAGAGAGCAATCTACCTTTTTTCCAGCTTCACTTCAGTAAATTGATCTGCATCGTTTTTTTAAATCCAATGCTTTAGAAATTATTTAAGTTAGGGGAAGTTTGGAAAGGAAAACCAGATGAAAGAAGTCAAATATTGCTAACTTAAATTCTACCACACAAATTATTGGCTCTATATCTTAACATTGCCAACATACATGTGAGATGGTGCTTAGTATCTATTAAATTTCAACTAATGCTTTTTCCAGTTGAAGCTAGAGGCACTATGGAATATTTATTGATTTTTTTACTGTGGTGAAGTTTTACCTAAGCCCTACAAATGAGTGTGAAACCAAGAGTGGGTATTTTGAAAAAAAAAAAATCTCAATCCACTTTTCTGTCTGAAGTCTTAAAAAGGAAACTACTCAAAGACTAATTGGTAAACATAAAAAAATAGTATACAAAGTGTAGGTAAACAATTAAAAAAAGATTCCTCAGTAAGAGTCAGATGACAGCACTGCTGTCCAGAGCAGTTTTCCCATTAGAGAAAAGAAGTGATACTTCAATTGTCTTCAATTTTAAAATTACCTTTCTGCTACAAGCTGCTCACTCTATCAAAAGAAAGCAAAATCTGAACATTCTCCTGCTGCAATGTAACACTAACTCCATCTGTTGAACACTGTACTACTCAGATTATCCCATAAAAAAGATATTTTTAACAGACAGGTTTTAAATACATAGATAAGCTAGCATACTTTGTTTCCAGTTGTACATAATAAAGCCTGCTACAACAAATAATCACTCTTACATTTGTCTACATTTCCCAATGTCTTGCCACACAGTCCATCAGCCAAGCCAGAAAGTTCCTTAAGTAACCCTACAATTAGATGACTTTGATATGAGCATTCTTCATACAGGTTTGTTGACAAAAACACAGATCTATGTTATGCCAGTTCTTCACACCAATGCTATGTTATGCCAGTTCTTCACACCAATGCACAGCTATACTAAAAATGCAGATGTCATGCCCATAAAGCCAGCTCACATTCATAATCATAAACTGACTAAGCATGACTGAATTTGTGTAATTCAGGAGAAAAACACGGCAAAGCAGCTGCTGGTAAATCGCTTTGGAGTCAGTTTGCATATGCAAAAATCTCCTTGCAGTAAAAGGTATGAAACAACTCATCAAGTGCTTGACAACCCTTAAAATGTGATGCTGAACTCACTGCAGAGCAATCACTATACTGTTTCATTATTTATGGAGGTGTGGTCTTTCTCTGTGTAAACAGGACACTCTATTCTTGCTTCTCAATTTCTTTAGCATATACCAGCTTTGTTTTTATGCTTAGGTTATCACACAGAAAATAAAAATCCCTTAATCATGTTTAGGAGGTAAAATTACTCAAAATTAAAGCTCTGCTATCCTAATTAACTCCCTTCACAAAAAGCCATTGCTTTTATTATAAAGTTCCTTCTGTTTGTATAATTTTTCTCCTAATCACCCCAATTTCATACACCAAGTCTGAAAAAAAAAAATCTACTTTAGATTTTAAATTATCTGTTGAAGTTAGAGTAAGCAAATACACTGAGTTAGAAAATACTTGCTAGGTTTTAAAGAGATCCCCACTGTGGCACTTCCAAAACTTACGCTGGTCGGTCCTCTAAAATAAGTGCTGTAGTGGAGAGGGGTTCAAAATCAAGATTCTTCCTCACATTTTGTTTAGGAGAGAGTGGTCTCTGAGCTCGTCCAGTTTTTTCTTCATATTCCTAGAGAAGAAAAAGACAGGGAAACATACAACAGTGGAGAGCACCAAGATGATGCACTTGAGAATTTAAAAAGGGATCTACAAAAGTTTTCAAGACAATGCTTTCACATCTCAGCCCTACTGCAGTCCCTTTAAAGCTTTTCAACTAGAGCAACCTCAACACTAAAAACACTGACAAAATTTATGTTCAGGAGCGAATCTTGATGGTTTTTTTCCATTCTTTCTGTTTGTAAAAACATCTTAAGTGCCTCTGGCTGACAGCCTGCTTTTACAAAGTGTTACTAAGAAGGAGTTTACAAACAGCAGACACTGAGGTACAAAAATAGGACTTATTTAAATTTTCTTTTTATTTACATGGTTTTGAAACTGAAGTTAAAAATTAGTACAGGCTCCATGTCTTGAAATCTAATTGTAAGATTTCTCCTATGCAAGCTGTTTTCATATGCAACAGCTCAACAATGGGGAGAGAAAAAAAGGTTAAAATCAGTGTTAGAAAGTCCACACTTGGTACAACACCTTGGACAATCCTAAATCACAATAGAGCATAACATGTTAACCTGTGTCTGTAATCAGACACTGACACACTGGAGCAAGACTAGTGAATAGGCATCAAGATGTCAGGATGTGGAGCAAGTGTCATGTGAAGAGAGGCCAAGAGAACCAGGCTTGCTCAGCCTCCAGGGGAAAAGGCTTTGTAGGGGGAGGAGGCGAGCACAGGGACAAGTTGCCTGAGATGTGACAGAATTCCCAACCTTGAAAGCATTCAAAGCTCAGGTGGATGAGCCCTGAGAACCTGGTTTAAACAGACTCTGTCCTGAGAGGAGAGTTTGCCCCTCAGAGGTCCTTCTACCCTTAACTACTGCATCACCCTGACCTATAGGAGAGGACTTGGCATTCAGGTACCATTCTATTTTTACTTTTTCTACAAACACTAGTTTAAAAGAATGTATACTAAAACCATGACCCAATGGGATAAAACAATCTTTACACAACTTCCATCTACTTCAGTGCTTGAAGTATTACAGCAAACATTAAATATGCAAAGTGTCAGTGATGCACAAACAACAAACATGGTCAAACAGTCCTAAGGAAAAATCACATCCACATTATATGTAGTTACTTCTACATTCAACTTTATAATGATTCTTGCCACTTCCAAAACTCAAAGGCTTTAATGCACAGCTTTTTTATACCATTTCCATTAAAATAAAATTTAGAAAAACACAGATGTACACTGTCAATGAGCACTATGAAGAGTGCTCCAGCCATAGACCTTTTCCTGCTAGCACAAAGAGTTCCTCAGACGGTACTGCTTTCTTTCTCTCAACCTAACCTTTCCATCAAAACTTCCTTGGGCAATAGATAGGATGTTTCCAACACAATGAGGTTCATTCAGTAACTAAAACGGGATCCATCCCTTCCAGAAAGGCTGTCTCCAATCACACCTTAAAAAAAGGGGATGGATGAAAACAAGACATGATGTAACGAATATGGACCAACACAGCCTTGGTCTTCTACTCTGTGTTGTACAGTTCAATCCTAGTTCAAACTGCTTCTGTGAGGCTCATGGGTACAGGTTTGTACCAGCCCTCAGGACACAGAAAATCCCTATTTTTCCTTGTCTATTAACTGGGCACTGCCTCAACAATCAACCCTATGATGACTACATTGCTGTAACGGGAAACATGGTCATGAATTTGGAATGTCTGGCTCATTAATACCAGCTAATACTGCTATGCATGACATCATGTTTTCCTTGAAAACAAGGAAAAGAACCAAGGAAAATGCATTTAAACTACAGACTAGGACTTAGCTTTGTCAAGTAAAGGGACAATGCTCATGCTGACAAAGCCATTTACTAAAAAGACCTCCAGAAAGAAAATAAGCAAAACAACACTATAAAAAAGGTATTGAGATAGAGAGCATATTCAGAAAGCACAGGCTTACACTGGTCACTTGCACCAGCAAACAACTGACAGTGACCAGTGTGTAAGTGCACCATCATAATGGGCTTCAGCTGCACCAGCTGCAGAGTAAATCCGCTGTGCTGATAGGAATGAAGCAAATGGCTTTTCTTTCTTCCCAGTTTCTATTAAGAGACTGATTTTTTTGAAATTAACACAAATATTAACCTCTCTTACTCCCTTAAAGCGTCTCAGAATTTGACATTAAAACATATGCACCCAATGTTTATTATAGTAGAAATTCCAGAAAAGCTGCTTAATTTTGACTTATGAAAATTATATTCAGGGTCTTCTTTCACTGAAAGCCAACTGGAGAGCAAAATTGCTTTTGGAAAGTGAAAAAAGAATGTCCACGCTGGGCTGCAATGGGAATTTTATTCTGAACACCCAAATTGATTTGGAAATCCCTTTCACCTAAGCACAAAGTTCTCCAGATCAGCACTACACATCTCCTTACAAGAACTTCTCTGCTAAGAAAATATTCTATTTCTAAATATGGACGGCTAGTTACAGTATCAGCACATCAGTGCAATTACCCAAACGTCTCAGAAGAGCCAAAGCTCACCCTGCATTTCAGCAAGTACTCACTGGCGTTCTACTCAGCACTACCCTAGAGTAAAATAGCCAGACCAGCACAAAAATGGGAGTGGCATCTTTGATCAGATTACAAGTATGATTCCTTTGTACCAATTTCATCCTTTTCAGTGGTAGCCAAAAAAAGAATAAAATGTCCTCTTGTGATATTATGTACAAGACTGGTTTTTATTAAGGGAAAATTAAAAAAACCAAACAAACAAAACTGCCCACCCTAGTTCCCCCCTCAAAAAACCCACAAAAATCAAACATACCAAAATTCACAGAAAACAAAAGCTCACAAAAATTATCTTTTACTCCAATGAGAAGAGAATGTAATTTCAGAGCACAATGTATGATACAGCAATGAAGCACACTGAAGCCTCCACAAACTCATACTAAAGAGTATCTGCTGACTGAGCAAGTACAAGTATTTGCACATACAGGCATATTGCAATAGGCCGAGCTACACAATAGCTCATTTTAAGCTTTTTCTTTTAAACCAGACTCGAACGTCTCATAGGTACAAATAATTCAGGATCCTTTTAAATGCTATGCTGCAATTAGGGGTTACTAACCTGATACGGCTGCAAGTTAATTTTAGGTTCAACTTAGGATGAGTTGACCGTTTATGATTTAAAATACAGCCTTATCACTAGGATCATTTAGGCTTTCTTCCAGGTTTCACCTTTAGCTGTTCACAAGAGCTGAACTAGGGTTTGAAGATGTTCTATTATGAGCGTGCTGTAGATCAAAGCACTGATTTAAATAATCTAAACCAAACAAAGAAAACCCACAGAAACACGCCTCCCGAAACCAAGTTTAATTCTGGGTGGAACCTGCCAGCTTTGCAGTTAAGATGCAAGAAGCTCCGACTGTGGTGATCCACTGCGATTCTTCAAAAAAGACAAGCCAACCTACAAAGGGATCCTCAACAATCTCTACCGAGAGACGCAAATAACCCTCTAGAACACAGGGCAAGCGCTGAAAAACCAACTGCTCGACCCGGGAGAGCGCTGTGGGACTTCCCACACGCCCCAAGCTTCCCCAGGCACCAGCAGCACGGCTGAACTGAACGTACAATAACACAAACTGCTCTATCAAGGTCATCTTGTTTTGGCCCTGCGTGTTTAAAGGCAGCCACTTTTCGACGGAGCCGAATATGAAATATTCATGCTGGGTGCCGGAGCGGCAAACACCAGGCTGCGGGACTCTGGCTCCACGGGCGGCAGCAGTGTAGAGCAGGAGGGATGGCCGGCACAGCCGGGGTTCCAGCCGGCAGCCCCCATGTTCCGACACCCCGAACACCGGCAGAGCTGTGCTGCCGCCTCCCATTCCGGCGGAGCCCCG
>VXBC01001441.1:590693-603960 GCA_013399945.1 Ploceus nigricollis | reverse complement strand
CCCGCCAGCCGCGCTAATCACCCGCGGAGCCGCCGCACACCATCGCTTCTCTCCGCCTCACCCAGCGCTGCCTGGGCACGCACGGCACCGCCTGGCACACGCTTCCCGCCTCCCGGGCCGCCCCGGCAGCCCTGCCCTGCCCGGTGCAGATCCGGGTCCATGACGGACAACCCAAGCCTCGCACAAGCTCGTCTGCATTAGCCGCAGTCTTTGTCAGCTCAGCATTACGGGTGCTGGCTTAGAACGCAGCTGCATTCCTCAAACACTGACATCTCTCTCCACTGGTTTCCCATACTGCCGCTTCCCCTCTCCGCGTCCCTGGCTCCAAGCCAGGCGTTTGCTTGTACCGAGTCCCGCTGCTGTGCCTTGCTGAGACAGCCTCAGTACCTGTCCGAAGTGCAAGAGCAGCTAAAACTCACCAACCCCTACATCAGTGCCGAAGGAACAGCAGCAGCATTGTGCTGCAACACTTCCCCTACAGCACAAACATCTTTTCAGTACCACTCATGCTTTGTTCACCTCTGACAGCTCTAAGAGATAGATATATAAATCTCTTCTACAGTTCAGACAATTCCCACATTACCTCTTGCTAAACGTTTTGCCTCAATCCAGATAGAATATCAACCTTAATTTTTCTTTGTCCAAAGGCTCTGTTATTTAACTCAGTAGAGACACCCAAGTTGCTGTGGCTTCATCTTTGGCAGACTTACATTTTAAAATATTATCTATTGACCTGCAAGTGTTGCCATTTTCTCAGCTCTGCACTAAGGATTTCGTATTTTTAAGTATCATTGACTGTGGTTTGCAGCTGCGAGGGTGAATCGCTCATGATCTTTTATCCAAGTCTGATCCTCAATCCCAAAATGACCAGCAAGGACTAATCTGAAAACAAGTGGTCACTCAAGTATTCTGCTTTCAAAGGGTGGCTTTGCAGAAGTTAAATTATTTTCTCAGAATTGCTAAGTGTTATATCAGCTATTGTTTTCAACCAATGACTTCATACCTATTTCACAGATGCAGCAATGCGATGCCAAATACAGAACAGCTCAGTTTAAAAGTGTCTCGGCTCCGTTCCCACCAATGCCAATTAGTTACAGACACCTGCCATCCAAACATCCCATGTCAGAGCACAGGTCAACACAGCTCATGCAAAACACTACAGGCTCCAGTGCTAATGCTTCATCTCATGAACTATCTGAAACTAAGTTATCACACATATCAAAAAACCATTCATGTAAAGTTATAGCTATTAACACAGGCAAAAAGCAGCTCCTGAGGAAGAGCACTCTTGGGTGGGCAGTGTTCCTGCAGTAGATGTCTGTGCTTTCACACTGAAAACAGAATTATATTGCAGCTCTTCTGCAAAGCACTGACTGAGAGAGAGGGATGCCTGGCGACACAGGGTAAAAAGCAAAGTACTCCCTGTAACTCAAACCACAGCTGGCCACATGTTACAGTTGCTAGTAGTCACTATTTTTAGGTTGCTGCATTTACAACAGTACCTAAGACTACTTAAACAGGTTATGCACAAGATTTAATTACATTTTACTTTTTCCACTGGCCTCACGCACCATATGAAATGAGAACTGGACCAGAATTGCACAAGTCAAAACAAAACTATTTTTTCCTGGTTTTTAAGTCTTACCACTACCTCAAGAGTGCTTCAGTGTTCCTTTCCACTGTTTCATGACTGTCTAATGCACGTCCATTTGAAATCTCTTACCTTTTCTAAATGACATAGTGTACCAGACAAATTTCAGCTGGTGCACACCCAGAACTTCACTGCCCCCACCCCCCTTCGGGCCCCTCACACCATTTCTGTGCCACCATTATACAGCCATGCGACTTTCAATATGCTGGACTGGGGAAATGACACCACCAAAACCACACCTTTTGCTCTTAATTTGGTTACTCGGCAATGCCTGCTGTGGGGCAATGTAAACGTGAAAGCAAAAGGAAAGGAAAGGAATATGCAGCAGGACTACCAGATCATGAAATTTGTGATGATCTTTAGGTTGGGAAACTAAGATCTGATTGTTCACATGGCACCGAGCCATAAAGTAATAATTTTAATAAAGACCCTTATATATACAATAATCAAAGAGAATTTAAGGCAACTGAAACCTCAGGCAAAGATCAGATTATGAGACTATCCTTCAAAACTTAACAGCAAATACATACTTCTGAGTTCAGATATTACACAATCAAACAATTTCTTAGGGAGCTTTTTATATAACTTTAAAACCAGTACAGAACTCTTCTGAAATGCAATTAATTTATTAGTTACTGATCTAACAACCTGAGAAATCAGAATTGCATGCTCAATCTGTACACTTTAGTGATCTGCCAAGCTCTACAAATAATTAATGGTTCAAAAACCATCAGCCCTACTTGCTTTACACAGCTCTCTGTATGTGTACACATATATGTTTAATCTTCTTACATTAAAGAAAGGATATGAGCAGAAGATAGCAATGACATGACAGTAATAACATATGAATGAAGTTTTATCTTCCACCAGGACATCTTTCTCATCTTTAGTACCACAGTACTCTCCTGTTCCATACTTTACAAATTAGGAATGCCTAAGCAATGTAAAAGATAAGATACTATGGCCAGGCTGTGAGGAAAACCTCACACTATTTGTAGGCATAATTTCAAGTGCTCTGAAATTTTCCTCTTTTCCCCTGGGAAGCAGCTACTTTTCCTTGAAGATTACAGGGGATACACAGCCTGGGCTGGCAACTGACATGATCCCACACAATCACACTGAAGTTAAATGAATAAAATAATCCATACATCTTACAGAAAGTTACAAGTAAAGCAATAGAGTGAGAAGCCACATACTCTGTTCTGCAGTCCTGTGCTCCAGCCACTGGACTATTTTTACAATTTTTCCATATACATATTTTTATAACATCATATTTTGAACAAGATTTGGATTAAGGAACATTTAAAACCTAAGCACAGACAAGGCCTGGTAAGTTCTTCCAAGAAAGAATAACAGCTTGCTGTTCTGAAGTCTGTTGCCTCTAATCATTCAATGTGCTATGTATCAGATGGTTCTCATCCCTCAGGGTTCACATTTCATTTGTGCTATATGTAAATAATTTAAGTGGGTTTTGGTTATACAGAGTGACATGCTTCATTAAAAAAAAAAAAAAAAAAGGAAGGGAAATATTTGAAGTACTCAGAGACAAAGCATACCATGAACCATGTCGCTTAGGAACAGCTTTTCACTGTAAAAAGCGGGATCTTCAATCAGATTGTGCAGTGTAATGTTACAAGTGACTCCAACACGAGTCACAGTAGCAACAAAAAAACAACACCCTCCTGCTTAGAACACTGCAAAGGACACAATTTAATCTGCACATACAAATGTGTGCACCCTTTCCCTAGGTACTGACACTATCTGGTACACTGCAGTGTTAATCAAATGGAAACATCTGCAAGAAAGGCCTCCAGCAGGACAAGCATGTGGGAAATGTCTGAGCAAGAAAACACAAGCTAAATGGTTGTTTTATTTTACTGCTATTTTCTTGTGAGCATCTGCCCGAATAAAATGCTATAAACACCTGCTTTCAGCATATCCCATAAACATTACTTCCAGGGACTGGAATTCCACTGGATATGGACTTCATGTGAAAACGTAACTCTACTTATATGCCTACTCACTGATCTCTCCACCTTAATTATCTGTGTAGTCTCAGAGTCTCAGCATCACACCCTTCTCCAAATAACCTCTCAGCAACTTTTTCTTCTGACATTTCACATTAGTGCTGATGTTACAGAAGAAAACCTGCTTTCCTCAACACTTCTTATTGTGGCTGAAGATCATGTCAGAACTGTCTCCCTCATTCTGAGAGACACTAAAATAAAAGGAGTCTCCATGCCACATCAACGATGCTAACACCACTCTGAAATGGCCAAAAATCCAAGTCAACTCCAAGACATAGTGGAAAAGAACCATAGGAATATCACATTTCATCTTGCAAGTTCTAAAATCAGTTGCAAATACCAATAGTTGTAATCTTCAACACAGTGCAAGTCACCCAGGAATGCCACCTACTTTGCAATGCACAACTTGTATTTTATGCTCTTCAGAGACCCTCCACGGCACACAGTCACTGTTTTGTTTGCAAACAGTTGTCTTAGTAGGTAAGTATGTGCACACTTGTATCTAGCTCCATGACTCCAGCAGGTTCACCATACTAGTGCAGGGAAAGGCACTTCACTTGATACTTTTAACCATATTCTACTTCTCCCCGTTTTCTAATCTCTCTGCTAACTTCCCTTCTGCTTCTTCATCAAGACTTGGTTATCTCTAAGGGTCTCCAACCTCTTCAAGTTTAATGCTTGTCTGCCCTTGGAAATTACAGAAAAATAAGGAAATAAGTCTACTGCATTAAAACCTCTGAGTGTTTTTTTCCACCCATGTTTGCTTCTCTGATCCCTGAAATTACCTTTGAAGCCATTACTGGTGCCAATTTCTTACATGCCTTATAAAAGCTTCTTTTGTACTCATACTGATAGTGTGCACCATATTTTCTCTCATCACTTGACCAGATTCTTCTGCAGTCTTTGTTTAATTTTACAAAAAAAACCTGTATCAAAATGTAAATATTCCTGAATACAATCATCTTCACAACTTAAAGTTCAGTCTTGACAAGAAGAAATTGTAGTTTTTTAAAGCTACACACAAATATAATATATGAAGGAGGGCAACATACCTTCATAGTGTGGCTTAAAGTGATGACTATTTTTAGGCTTTAAATATTCATGAAGCTGTTTCCACTGAACTTTGTCACGCTCAAGTGACAATTTCTCAATAGAGCACAAGAAAATTATGTGAAAATACTAACAGGCATGAAAAATTTGTAATAAAATCAAGGTAAAAAATAGGACCAAGAATCCTCAGAGAAAGAAGGAGAATGAGAATATAAAATTGGCTACTCTTCCTTCAGAAAGACACTTGAGGAAAACACATCAGTCTGGCTTTTCAAAATCCTTACATCCCTATCTTCAGGGTTTCCAGTAACACACAGTACCTCTATTCATTTTGCAGAGCTAAAGAACATCAGCTTTGTTTGTTGCTGCTAGTGAGCATGGTAAGGGTTAGTCTTTCAAAACGTGTATCTACCCCCATTCTTTAATTTTAGATAAAGTTTGAGATGTATAAACTGCAAGATAGACAAAGAAAACCTTTGGGTCGAGTTTCTTGGGAGCTTGCTTCTGCTTAACACACAATTAGCACAATGAAGTCTACAAAGCTTTCTCAATTTTACATGTCAGCAATGGAAATGTTCCAGTCTCCAGTTAGAACAGGTAGTTCCAACACAATATTCAGGGGCTATACACCTGCTTTCAAAAATTTATTGCCAGCTCTGCTTCACAGCAATGCTTTGCCAAGTGTTTGTGCAATGCAAGGCACATGGCGTTATTTCCAGGCTTGCTCTCTACAGGCATCTATTTTCATTCAAAAACCCACGAGGGGAGGGGGGGAAATCTGAAAGCCTCCTGTGTGTTGCCAGTGGAAGGTTACTACATGGAAAAAAGTTATCTGACTACACAAAGAAGTAAGAGTTTAAGTATCTTTCTATTACCACTGGAAGACACACAAATACCAGTTGCATGATGGATTCTTACTTAACACAAATGAGAACAAACTTCCATTGATGTATCATCTGTCCTGAAGAGTTATAATCTCTGGCATTGAAATATTGGGGTTAGAAAGAGTTGTGTACTTGATACTCAAAAGTTGATAATTTTTCCATGAATTTGCAGCTTCCTGCATTTAAAAATAATCTTGTGCTCTCAGCATTTATATTCCAGTTAATGCTAATTATCAACTTGGGCTACAAAGTAACTGTCCCTATTGAGACAAAGAGAACTACTTCAAAGTTACTGCACTTCCCCCAAAACATACCACGAGCACTGAAACGGACCCTGCAGCAGAGACCAGCAGCTGACATTGTAACTGCAGAATCAACTAACCAAGCTTGTACTTCTATTTAGTATCTTCACTCATGAAAGGAGATACTTATCCTCCAACACTGCCTGCTACACCTCTTTAGGATCCCTCCATCTTCCACAGCTTCTGATCCTCACAATTTACTAGGCATTCTAGAGAGTGAGAAAGCTAAAATAAAAGCTTTAAATCTGGAAAAGGAGGAAAAAACCCTCTCACTTCCTTTCAAAAACACTTTGCAGCTTGTCATAGCTATTTAAACCAATACTCAAAGCTTACTGTTTTCTATTAGTCTGATGCTTGTAACGTATTCTGTACTTTCACATGTTGTTAACATATGGGAAGAAGCTCCAACAGCATCAAAAGTAGCATTTGTCAGCTGCACTCGGCTAAATTATGATACCTGATTGGGTCATATTAAATGATTTTATTATTAAAATACTCAGGAACAAACATCCTGACATAGTATTAAATCACTTTAATTTACTGTGAATGGAAGCTACTACTCTTCCTTTATCTGTTTAAATATGATAGTATTTTTGTTTTAGGCAGGTGATTTTCAAGACAGGACAAGGGCAACACATGCTTTGCAGATTAATATAGCCTACCAGAATTGCTGAATGATCTATTTATTACTGTTCTTGTTGGGGAAAAAGAAAAGACTTTTTAGGACACTATCATTGACATAATAGGTTTCTTTTTTTTTACTTATTAATATTTACCTTCACAAAAGTTAGATGCCCTTTACATATAATTACAGTAAAATAAAGGTATTTGTAACTAGATTAGAAGGAAAGACACAAAAGAGCTGTGCATTAAGGCAACTTGCAAGTTTTGAATTATAATTATTAAGTGAGGAAGTGAGTTACACCTTTATTTCTAGAGAATGTAACAATAATAGACATAGGTTAGACTAACCTTCTTACACTGCACTTGCCTTCTTGTTAAAAAAAGGAACCCCGCCACACAGATCTATCCTGCCTTTCTGAAGGCTGACAAATAGAAATGAACCCAACAGTGGAGAACATGGGAAGTGACTCATTTACACCCTTGGACTTCTCATGCAGAACAAAAAATAGGCACTACACAGATTCTAGCTTCAAAGTGGCAGTGAAGCCCATGTGCAAACACTCACCCTATTGGCAGCTATAGCCATCAGTCACCATGACTTACCCAGGCTACCCAAAGACAAACTCTGTACAAACAGGAGACAGTGCTCTATCCAGAGCTGTAGCTCTAGGTCCTGCCACAGCCAGCTTGAACCAACCAGTTCCCTTCCAAAGGCCTCGAATGGGCCATGGGAATGCAGCAAAGCAGGCTTAGGCCAACACTCAGAAAAGCTCTGTATTTTTAGCCACTGCTGGCCATCAGCAGAGGCTGCAGATGTGGATGCGGAACAGGAGGCAGCAGCTCCCCACGCTGCACAGCTTCCACCCACACTGCTCGCGCACGTAGAGCTGCACGAGAACCTCCACACATCAGCAGTCTGGGGACTCTGCTCTGGGCTTTTTTTAACCTGGAGAAAACACTGTTTATAATGAGAGAGTTCATCACTGTCTGCTTAAAGCATGGGTTGTAGTAAATTCTTTCCATATTTCTTGCAGGGTGCTGTTGCTTTGAAACTCTTTTCCATCTAACAGATCCAAGCTAGAAAACAGACTTTGATAAAATCACTTTACTTCATCAACCAGGATTATAGCTTAAATCAAGTGAAAATTGAATTGAATTATAATTAACCCAATTCAACTTATGAAGTTTTTCCTACAGTAATGTTATAAGCTTTACTGTTCATCCCATAACAAAGCATCACCGGTGAGCCAAGCAATTGGTTTTCCTGTTTCAAGAGCTCATTTTCGCTTTATCATGTGCTGCAGAGTGAGCCTCTTCAGTACAACTGATTTTAATTGACTGGAATGTTGACCCCCCCACATACAGCCATATCCTAATTATTACAGAAAAACATTTAGGAAAATTACAATCCCCAAGTTAAAAATCACAGTTATTTTTAATTATTAAGGAACTGCCATTAAAATTTTTAAATATTCTAACATACAATGTCAGCAAATGAGGTCATAAACCATTCAGACCTGAATTTTTGAGTAAAGATTGTAATTGAAAGGCCTCAAGTGTTATATGTGCTGAATTTTACCAATATTGAAACTTAAAAAAATAAAGATATTCCATTGAACTCTTATTGGAATTCATATAGTGACAGCTAAATTGTACAACCCTCATAACACTTGGAAGGGAAAAAAAACCCAAAGCTTGCTGATTAAAAATTGATTTTGCTATTACAGAAAATTAAAATAAATACACTATAAAAAAAAAGCAATTTAATTTCACTGGGGAAGAAAGCTATAAAATGTTTCTAGGATATGGCCAAAATCTGGCTTTCCTCTATATGGCTTATTCTTTTAATGCACAAAATCTTGACTGGCCACAAGCAAACAAGTTCTGTGAAGACAAATCACATGAGAGAGACAACCAAATGATACGCTGGTTACTTCTTGAATTTTTAAAGGAATTTCTTTTGAAGAGCATTCACTAACAAAACTGGGGGAAGAAAAGTTGCTGCAAATAAATGGTATTTACATATACTTCTGTGCTTGCCAAGCTTGAAAAGAACCAGTGGCTGCAAAGCCTAGTTCAGTTCTACAGTCTACTGGGAAAGAAGAGAATTTAACTTCAGTGGTTATTCTTGGTGAAGTTCTGTCATCTGACTGACTTAGTCCATTTTCAAACACCAATTGCAAAAGCAACTGGCATAACCAGTTCTGCTCAAGCAGAATTCCTGAAGAGAACTGATATAAAAAATTAATCATGCAAACCTCCATTGCAAATGCACTTCCAGCTTCTCCAAGATTACTCATCCTGACAGCTTCTAAGTTTTAAAACATTTAACTGGATAAAAACTATGCAAAAGCTCTCAGTGACCCAGTAAAGCAACCCAGCTTGAGCATATACCAATATTGTTTCTTTCTCAGAAGACTAATACATATATTTTCAGCATTAAAAACAGGACAAGCAACATCTTAGCTGGAGTGATTTTAATTCCTATACTGTTAAATTACAGTATGATGCTATGTTGTATATACACTTGTTGAACGAGTGCTGTCAGAAGAGTTTTTACAGGGCTTGAGAAAAGGCTCAAGTGCTCAAAAAGCCTGTCTGACCATTGTTTTGGTAAGGGGTCACCTAAATCAGACTGTGCTTTTAGATGCTGCTAAGGCTCAATTAGTGACTTACAGCACTACTCATGACTAAAAGTCTACATGTCAAAAATAACTTCAAAAAAGCACCAAATCATTTAGGAAGGATTAGTTATTGCTACCCAAGAGGCACTGGAGATAATTGGTTTAGGCTGTAATTTTGCCAGAAACTCACTAATGGCTGGATGCCATACCACATAATAATTTAATAGTGACTGTTTTGTAACAAATTTAATACAACCATTGAAAGCCGTAATGTAAGATAGTTTGGATGTAAAAGAAAAATATTCACAGTACCAGCAACAACCATAAAATGTTGATAAATTATTTACCCACTTATTAAAGAACATGCACTACAATAAAATATATTGCTAAATGTCAGGGTACTGCACTTATTAAGCCTCTTCAATTTTGTCATCAAAAATCTTTGGTGAACACTTCAGAACCACTAACTGTGTCAAGACAAGCTGTAGATAAAGTCTGAATGGTTGAGTACAGTGACAAGTTCAGAAAGCTGCCTCAATTTCATCTTAACAGCCTAACCACAGCTAAGAACAGTCACATGACATGTGGATTTCCAGAATACTTTACCCTGAATTAAGCAGCATAATCCTTCAAATCAGCATATGCATTTCACACACAGCAGCTGGTTTTGAAGTTTTACTACACGGTCTCTTTCCATGCAAACATTATTGTTCCCACAGTTGTTTGAACAAAGAATTGACAACTGAAATACAGAAAAAGCTCCAAACATAAAAAGGCTACATGCAATCCAGAAAATTCAGATCAAGATTGAAAGAGGCTGTTTTCCTGTCACTGAAAGAGCAGCTCATGAAATACTACTCATGACCACACAGCTGGATTTCACAAGATTTTCCCCATTGGAAAGGCAAGTAATTTGATTCACTAGCCAAGAGCTTGGGTTCATCTGTAGTAGAACCAGTTCTCTGAAATGTTGCTTTCAACAATGCTGGAAAAAAGCGAGTTTCACTTAGGTTTTTTATTCTCCTATGACACACTAAAGGAGGCTCTTCATGCCTCACGTACTCAGTGTAATGACCAAGTGGAACACATTCTTCTGAACAGCACTGTTGTAACAGAAGTAAAATTTGAATGAAGAGCCTTTTCTGGTACTGAAATTGTGTGCAACTCAAAGAAACAGGCTGCACAGCCCTATATACAGATCATAAACTTAACGGGCTTCTTCATTCACCATTAACCCTCACACAGAATTAAACAAATACCTTTTGTATTTTCTTTGGGTCTTTCTGTAAGTTCTCTCCAAGAGGTACTTTTCCAAACAACTTCCATCGCACATCATTTTGTTTTTCAAATCTTGCACTCTGCTTTCTGGTAAACAAATTCCTAAAAAAAAAAAAGTTTTATTAAGAAAAAGTTGATTAATTATAATAAAAAGAAGGATGAACATTTGCTAACCTTATGTACCCTAATCATATATTCCAACTCCTCTTGTGGTTGTGCTGACAGACACTGTTTCCCAGCTTTAAAAGGTACA
The DNA here is from genome assembly GCA_013399945.1 of Ploceus nigricollis. Classification (NCBI taxonomy): domain Eukaryota; kingdom Metazoa; phylum Chordata; class Aves; order Passeriformes; family Ploceidae; genus Ploceus; species Ploceus nigricollis. The sequence continues at coordinate 593,267 of VXBC01001441.1, read as the reverse complement.
TCATGCAGTATTATCACCATACCAGGCAATGGACTTTGTTAAATTATAACTTTTAGTAGATTAAAAAAAAAGTTCATTTTCCAACTTTCTAAAAGTGGACACTGTTCTTTAGCATTCCTGGAGATCATTCAGCCTCCTTCTTTAAGACACTAAACCTCTTGCTGCACAAACATTCTTTACCCACCTGTTACAACACATTACTACAAAAATCACAAAAACCTTGGAGACATAGTACCTTTTTACTGCACTTGATCTGCTTTCACAAAAGATTATTTTTCTAAATAAGCTTAAAAGCAGCTATCAAAACACATTAATTCTGAAGTCTCTCTGAAATGTCTAATATTTAGCTTAAACACTGTAGGAACAATTATAAAGCTAGACATAAAGCCACTGAAAATTAGATTAGTTTTATTGACATTGTTAGTTTTTAATCATAAAGCAATTTGCCAGACTTGCATCTTCACACCACAACTACTTTTTCCAAAACTGGACACACAGGACAGACCAGTCTTCATGATTTTGATAGCACTCAGCTCCTCCAAGAGCACAGATATTCTACTCCCATGGCATGCCTGCATTATTAAAGTAACAAATTTTCTTTTGTCCTACTGTACAGTTTGTCGCATATTCAAATATGTCCAGGTCAGTTCTGTTATTTACTCACCTCCATGCAGGTTCTTCTGGAAACTGACTATTGTTTTTTGCTCCCTCATTCAAAAGAAAAAAAAAAAAATCCACTGACACAAAAGCATTTTCCCTACTGCAATCAGCAGGCAGCTCCAGCACCTTCAAATCACAGATGCTTCCATTCTGACATTACTGCTTTTCCTTACAGTTACCACCTTAGTGCCCTGTGTGTTGGGTCCATCAAGTACACATTGTTTCTTATATAAAAAGTGTGATTGTTTGGGAAATAAAACTATATTGAGTTTCACATTTTAGAAAAGCTGAACACATGTCTGCAACAGGAACAACCTAGGCACTAAAAAGTTGTTTTTCCAGGTCACTTTGTATCAGATGCCATGAAAAATACCATAGCTATACCAACAGAGATAACATTGCTGGAATACAAGAGATATGTTTCACATGTGAAAAACAATTAAGGTTATAACATCAAAGTGTGCTGAAATACATTATAAGGTTAATAGTATGCACTGCCATCCTTAAATATGCATATATTTATACAAATTATCACATGCTTCTGTATCACAAGGGTACAGTTACCTTGAAATTCAAACCAAGAACAGATTATCATATTAAAAGATAAGGACAAAGTGTTTATGTACAGAAACCATGCAAGTCAATTACACCTGATGCCAAAGCTAAGCAGCAACTGTACTTCCCCAAACCCCTTTCAGCTACGCAGAGATTGTAAGGTAACTAAAGCCCGAGAAGATGGATCAAGCAAGTTCTAAAATGTATCTAAGAATAAAAATGAAAGCATGGCAAAAATAACATAATAAAATCTACTGCATGTAAATAGGATACGCAATGCAAAACAGACTGGCTATTTTTGCAAAAGGTTTTTTTTTCAGGTTGTTAGTACTTCAGAAGCAAGCAAAATCCAGACTCCAAACCATCTTCAGAGAAAACAAGAACTTCTAGCATCAGGGCCACTGGAAGAGCACTGTAAGGAGGTACATCTCTGTGACAGCTCTGTGCACATTCAAATCCTTTTGCAAGTAAAAGGCTTTCATCACACTTCATTAGCACTGCAATAACACAGAAATTAAAGGTAATTTTCTCTCTGTCTCTATCCACATAGAGGTTCCTAGCACAAGTGTATATACAAGCAACAACTCCTTCAGTCTCCTCTGAGGGATTTTTAAAACAGCAGTAGGTCTTTACCCTCAGAGCAAAGTAAAGATGAATTGGAATGATAAATTGGAACAGCTCTCTGCTGCAAGTGCCTGCATAAAATGAACCAAATCTGAAAAGCCAATCTCACACACTTCCTCTCAATTCAATTCCACAATCCTAACTATCTACTTTCCCTTTAGCAGCAGTGTCATAATAAATAATCTGTTCTACAGCTTATCTAGCAGATGGCACAGCACTTGTTCAGCTCACTCTTCTCTATCCCTACATTCTAGGGCACCAGGCATCTCTTCCTCCCTTTGTACTGTGTGTCAGGGATTTCCAGTTCGCTTTTAATTTAAAACATATATATATATAGAACTGAAAGCAGCAGGCATGGTCAATATACAAATTTCATTCTGTACTGTCCTTTTCCTCCACCCTCTGTCTGGGCCTAAATCCCAGTGTTTGGTTGGTGTCCACACTCTTTACAAACTCCAGAAAGTCCCAAAATCTCCCAAAGGCTTAACGTTATCAGCAGCCACAAATCAGCATAACCAGATGTAGAAGTGCAAACTACAATGTGTTCTTGCTTTGACTGAGGACACACAGCATTAAACCCTGATCTGCCTCAGACTGAAACATACCAAAGGTAATATAAGACAGGATAGCATGGAAGGAGCAGATGAGATGCCACCTAATTTGCACCTATTCTGAGAAAACTTAAGAGAAAAAAAAAACAAAAAAAGAAAACCAACCCCCCTCCCCCCCCAAAAA
>VXBC01001441.1:572470-590675 GCA_013399945.1 Ploceus nigricollis | reverse complement strand
CCCCCCCAAAAAAAAAACCGACCAAAAAAGAACTATGGAATGTTCTCTGGTTCAATTTCTACAGAGCTTTGCAATAAATCAGGACAACACCACAGGGTCTTGATAAAGCCACTACTTGAGATTCTTGAACTGAAAGTAAACCCTTAAAATACGCAACTGCCTTAGGAGGAAGTTTCTGCCATAGCAGAAAACTCATAGCAAAACCTTTCATTTTTCTGCTGCTACAGCACCAAAAGGAATTACTTTTCTCCTGTTTTTACACAGCTCCCTTGGATTTTCAAGAAAAGCACTAAGCCATTTCACTTCTGAGCAAATTCACTTAGAAAAATTTCATACTAAAGTTAACTTAAGAAGAGCTTACTAACAGAAAATACATGTTAACAAGAAGCAAAACTTCTCTATTTGAAAAAACAAAACCCTAAACAAACAGATCTTTACTCCGAAGATGAGCCCAGAAATTCTAGGGTAAAAGATGTCAAAGCTTCATTACAAGCATTTTAAGATAACAAAAATAAATTTGAGATCCTGAATGTAAAAAAGGGCTGATGTGACTTGAAAGAAAAGATTACATGCTCATCATTAGTTTGGTTTCACTGTCCTCTTCAAAACTATCAGAACACATCATGATGATTTACAATAGGAATATTAACAAGAACATCTGACATGATGCATGATGTCTGCAGTCTCATTAGTGTGGAGTCATTAAAGTGTCATGGATTACATCTGCATTCTTGTTGTATTTGCCCACTATTTTACACTAAGTATTTGTAGCTGCTTATTTTAGAAAAGCCAAGCACAGAAGTTAAATTGAGATCAAATTTCAGTTAGAAAACTGCTTTTTCACAGTCCCCTACAAACAGTATTTGGCACCAAATAGCTGTTTAACCTTGTTATTTTAATTAAGCTGTGGAGAGGAATTACCTACCTGAAGAGAATTTAAGTCTAACTCCAGAGTTAATTTTTACATACAAAGAACATCCTGTGGCACAGGACAGAGATGGAACAATCTTTTGCTTGAACATACAGATATTGCATCACCACTCTATACTGATCTGCCCAGCTGCCTTTTCTGTGGGGAAAAAGAGGAAGTTAACACCAAGAAGCAAGTTTAGCAGTGCCAGGCAAACCTTACTTTTTAATAAAACTTAAGAAACAGTTCCATTTTGGTTCTCTAAGCACTGCTAAAATAAACTTACAAAATAGCTGCTAATATATGTACTGCACACGTGTATATTGTCACCCTTTATGTAGCTTTGTATGCTATCATGATCAGGCTGAAGCCTCAATCAAATTTAAAAAATGTGGTTCTAAAGATATTAGAACCACATCAATAACAAGTAATCAAGTCAAACCTAGCCATACTGCATCTGTTGGAGCATTTTCAAGCTTTTGCTTTAAAAAAAAAATCCAGCATCACCACTGAAGCAGAAAGTTTATCTAGTTCTGTCCAATTTTCTTTCCAAAAAGACAGGAGGTCTGCAACACAACTGCCAGCAATTACTGCCCTGTGTAGAGTTGAGAGCAGCAGCTCCACAAGCATTCAGCTATTCATTTTTTCCACATTTCAGCTGTGCTTTGCTCCAAGCAAGGTTAGTCACTTCTGTGAAGTCACCTCTTAAGAGGTTATTCCCTTCCACCATGTCCCTCCTGTTCAGTATTCAAACCTATCCACCAAAGCAGCAGAGACAGTGCTGCCGTAGCTTCTGTTGCCAAATTACTCCTTGAAGTCTTGAAGTCAGCTGCAAAGCTCCTTCCTGAAAAGTCTCAAAGTCTTCTCAAGCCAGGCAGGCTCAACATTGAGCCCATTCAGAAGTTCAGTACCACCAGAGTCAAGGAACTGTTTCTCTGGCACATGTCACTGAAACAACAGGAAAAAAGGATGGGCTCACAGGAGCTGTCAGAGGGTGAAGCTGAGCAAGGCAGGCACACACACCCCCCTCTGGACTTCAGACAACACACAGTATCTTTTTACCAGAATGCCCACCAGTTTACTGAAACAAAAGGGTAGAGGAGCTTAGGATTTAGGAATTTTTACAACTAGAGCATTTGGGTTATTCAGAAAATCTGAATTTCAACTTTACTGATGTGACTATTTTGCCAGGGCTCCTTAGAGGAAGTTCTGCAGTACGCGAACTACTGGCATGCAACACTGAATCACAACTGCAAGCAATAGAAAAGTGAGATGGCATATGCTGCTCTGTGGTAGACTAACACTGACCTAGCACAGAGATGACATTTGCGAGTAAATGGGTTCCTTACTCTTAAAAAGATGGTTGGTGTACAGAAACACGTATGAAAATTGTCTAGAAACTGACCCAGCTCATGCAAACTGATACAATTTCTTATCTGCATTTAACCAACGCTAATTTGCAAATACAAGCAAATTTTTGTTACATGTTTTAAAAATACACACATCATCTCCTGCTTTCAAGATGCATGCTCCAAATTTAAATTGTCTTTCAATTAATGTTATTTTCAGAAGACAAAATAAGTGGAATAGTCATGCAAATTAACTACTGGAAGGACTTACCGGTCTCATGAGCACAACAGATGCAAAATAAGGACAGTGGAGAAAGTTCAAAAGGCTCAGTTTTGTAGAACAATTTTATCTTGAAAGACAATTTTTCAAATGAGTACCAGATTGCCATGTGTTCTTAAGAAGCAAGAAAGAAACAGAGGCAAGTCAAAGTTCATTTCAGCTGCTTCTGAAGGAAGACCCTGAAACTCCCCTGATAACTCTAAACTACACAAGGAGAGAGCACCAAGGTCTTGAACCCCTCAGCCTATCCAAGGCTAAGTCCATGTATATTTTAGATAAGTAAGCAGATATTAATCATAAGAACCAGGTAAACCCACACCGAGCACATAGGCACACTGTAAGACATGTCTCCACAGAGCATCCAGGAAACTACATTGAAACAAGACATTTTAAATAACGTACAGCACCTATTAAGCAAAAAATACATTAAGATAAATTTATTAAGTATTTGCTGCATTGTAAGCAAAAATGTCCAGCCTCCTTATCTGATGTGGTATTAATTCAATTAACACTATCTAGGAAACATTCCCAACAACAACATTATTTTCTTCTCATCTTCCAGTGACCCTTTCTATTCAGTACAAATCATAACTTTTGCAATTTACCAATAAACAGAAGGTTCTCACTTCTAGATGTTCCTAATTTGCTCACTTAATTTTCAGAGACAGAGAAAATAAATCCTGAAAAATCAGCAACATTCTATTCTTCAAATATTCAAAGGAATTTTTGTTATCTGATTAGTGGAAGAAGAAGACTGACACATAATCATGATGACTGGAGAACTGATGGACTTGAGAAGGCATAGTTGTCAGGAGACCCACCAATGTCTCCTGAAATGCCCTAAATCTACATTCTCCAAAGGGAAAAGCAACAATTGGTACCCATGACCCAGTAACGCTGGTTTCTAGAAATAATTCACTAGATGCAGTTCTTACATGCTGTCCTCTCAAACCCAGATCACCAGTCAACCTATACATCAAAACAACCAACAGACAGGACATCATCAAAAAAGTTCAAGTACTTTGGCTACAGTCAAGAACCTCCATAAACAAGTCAGAAGTTAGGCTTTGAATAAGATTCCAAAATTACATACAAAAGTAGAGTTTGCAGAATTTTGTCTCTGGAAGATTGCCAAAGGTCAGACTAAAGGAAGAATGATGCTTGGTTTATGGATAAACAAATCAACACAAAATAAAGCCAGACAGCATACAAGTTGACTTGCCTATGAAAGACGCAACTAATCACAGAACTATGTTTTAAAAATTCCTACCACATTTTATAAACAAAGTTTTCCAACTACTAACATTCCAGTATGTTCAGTAAGAATTAAAAACAGTAACACTTCACAGTGTAACAGATACCTGCAGGTCTGGGGAAAAAAAAAAAAAGACTTCCACAGTTGAGAGAAACAGTAATACAATATAAATTAGCAGCATAGGACACCAGATAGCTTGCAATATGGGAACTTGGAAATTTCTCTAGATTTCTGGGGAAAAGAGCAGGGTTTAACAAACTATTTATCAAAACTACAGTATTCTGCATTTATCTTTCTTCTTACAGGTTCCCCTCATTTTATAGGGGAACAAAGCAGTGCTGACTGCACTGAAGTATCCAAGACATGCAAAAATAAATCAGGCAGTAACCCTGCGAGTTCAGCTTTATAACTGGTTGCAGCAAGCCAAGAACTATTTTGCACATTGATAAGACACAGTGCTGGTCTACCATGCAAATACTGAAGAATTCTCAGAAACTGGAGTTTCAGCAAGTAAGGACTGTCACACAAAATCAACACTCAGGTCCAACTTCAAACTAATATATTAGCATCAACCAGCTATAATTAATGATAATTTTCTAGCTGGCCAAATTCCCAGTTATCCTCATATTATCAGAGTAATTGAAAATTCCATCCCTAAAATCTGAAAGTAGATTTCTTCATTGATTTGAAGCACTATTACCACACAAATAAAAAAATAGAATACATGAAATGTCATCCTAAGCAAAAAGCTGAACCCAAGTAAACTCCAAGACATTGCAGCAATAGAGATCAAATATGGACCTGTCTGCATTGAGATCAAAAGGAAAAAGTGAATAAAAGCTCTGCCTAGTACCTACAAGACCATATCTGTATCTAGTGTGGGGCTCCAGGACTACAACAAAGAGATCAAAAACTGGAGAAAGTCCAGTGGATGACCACTATGATGCCTGTGCTGAGGCCTACAACATACAAGCAGGGATGCTGACAAAGGTGTTTTCATTTAGCCTGGATGACCATCCTCAGAGATACAATGAGGAAAAAACCCCAAGCTGCTGTAAGGCATGTTTCAAATGGATAAAAGGGCAAGGACTAAAAAAAAAAAATATCACAGTGGCAGAATATAAATCCTGAATTGGGCAGCCCAGGGAGGTTAACTCCAAGCTTGGATGTACACACAACAACTGCATGGGGTCCCAAGGAACACATTCTGGTGCTGAAGCCAGCCCCGCACCGAGCAGGGGCTCATGCACAGCGCTCCAGAAATCCCTCCTGAGCGGAGCTGCTCTGAGATTCCATACTCACAGAAGGCTCCTGCTCACAAAGGAGAGTCCTGCATCAAGTACCTGCTATGTCGTACCTCCAACTGCTGCCAAGTTCTTGTCTTTACTCTGTCAGCTCCAACGTGTAAATGACCCTAATATTTACTGTAGGGTTTTTTTATTATTTTCTTATGATACGGCTGGAGAACTTTGGAGGCACTTAATGACTAAAAAGAGAGGCTTAACACAAATACAGAATGGATTCAGAATGGTTTCCATATACCAGTTCTGTCAATAAAATTCTACATAAGGATGAAAACTTCAACAGATCATTTCTTGTTTGAGCCTCTTTAAATGTGTTTAAAACCAAAGTTAATATTGACTCCAACTCTTCCACAGATTATGTAACACAGGAAGAGATACTGTATAAATCAAAACATCAAGGAGCAAAAACTATATTTATTCCATCTAATTTCACCTTTCTCACTGCATTTTTCAGTAAAGAAAAAATCAGCTGAACATTAAACAGTACTTTGATCAGATGGAGAGAGAGATAGAGCATCACACAGCAGTAATTGTGCTGATACTCTCCATTCCCCATGTCATCTACTTCTCACAGTTCCTTTTAGCAAAGGAAAACTTGAGTAAAGCTCTTGCAAATTAAATGAAGATACAAAGACCATCTAACCCACCCATTCACTAAACCTTCACAGAGACAGTGAATCAGAAGGAAAACAGAGCTTAATTTCATTAATCTGAATTAGCTCCTAAAGTCTTATGCATATCTGTGAGAAACTTTGTAGTTCTCAATTTTTCTATTCAAAAGAAGTGTATGCAGCACTGTATTGGGCTTGCATGGCAAAGTTTTGGTAGTGGGGGGCTACAGGAGTGGCTGCTGTGAAAAGCAGTCAGAGGCTTCCCCCATGCCCAACAGAGCCAATGCCAGCTGGCTCCAGGACAAACCTGCCACTGGTCTAGGCTGAGTCCAGTGGAGACAGTGGTAGCTTCCCTGGCATAACAGGTCAGAGGGGAAAAAATTTGCTGCACAACAGCAGCAGCCAAAAGAGAGGAGTGAGACTGTGTGAGAGGAACAGCCTTGCAGACACCAAGGTCAGTACGGAAGGAGGGGCAGGAGGTGCTCCAAGAGCTAGAGCAGAGGCTCCCCTGCAGACCCTACAGCAGCCCATNCAGCCCCTAGAGCAGCCCATGGTGATGCAGCTGTGCCCCAGCAGCCCATGGAGGTCCGGGATGGAGCAGAGATCCACCTGCAACCCACAGAGGACCCCACAGTGGAGCAGGTGGATGTGCCTAAAGGAGACTGACCCTGTGAGAACTGGAGCAGGCTCCTGGCAGCACCTGTGGCCCCTTGGAATGAAGAGCCCACGTTGGAGCAGGTTTGCTGGCAGGACTTCTGACCCCACAAGAGAAGGGAGGGTGGGGGGAGCATTATAGCTCAATGCTGCAAGCAACATTCAACACACACCTATGCTACAAATTTCATTCACCAGCCATATCAGACTTTTGTAATGCTTCCCACCAGCCACTAGAAAAGAAACATGCACATTTCACCTGCTTTTAAGTAATAACTAGACCACATTAAGTCCTCACTTACTGCATAGTTTTGTACAGTTACTAAAAAACTCCAAAACTCAAAGTATCACTGAGCAGATTTTAATTTAGCTTCCATAATGAACAAAAAAGTTCAACAAGCCTCTTTGTTTAAAGTCTTGTTTGTGTAAAACTGTTTCCAGTTACTCAACAGCAAAACTATGATGTTAATTTACTAAAGCAACTTCCCTTTATTCTAAAGAGCCACATCTCAAAATTTAGTGAAGAGTTTAAGGCAGAACCAAAAGAACTGTAATTGTGAAGAGCTACATTGCCCCACACAAAAAGAGAAAATAAGGACTGCAATTAATTTAGACAGTTTCAGTTCAACACCTAGTGGAGAACAGGCCACATGACAAAGTTCAAAACTTCATTCTCTGAATAAGACAGGAATCAAAACCTTTATCAAAACCAAAGGCTGCTAGCTTTGTAGAATTTCAACTTTCTACCTGTGGAAGATCTGTTTTGAGAGAATGTTTATTTCAGAAAATTCTGCTGATTTCTTCTGTTTCAACAGAGACATGGTAGTATATACAGGTCGGGAGAGGACTTTTAGTCTGTCAGCTCCAGTAGACACACGGCTTTCAAATAAGAACTATCCAAAATCACACTGTGAAGACTGAAGCACCTTTCAGATGAGCACACCTGAATGCCTCATAGGCTGCTGAAATACTGCTGCCAGCATCCTGTGTTAAACAGATCCTCAGTGCCTATGCTGCTTCCCACACCACCAAAGCATGAATTTGTTTGCCTCCTCTCTTCCCAGCCCTTTTAGCCGCCTGCTACTGGCAACAATTTGCTAGAAATGCACCCAGATTAAGTAGCAGGGAAGGACAAAACTGCCACTCAATTATTCTCTTCTCTCCAACAGAGCAGTGAATCCTGTGGGGCCAGGCAACTACAGCACTTGGGAGCCCAGCCCACAGCAGGGCAGGGAAGCAGCCTGTGCTGGGTGGCCGTGCAGGCTCCCTCCATCAGAGGCTGGCTTTCTGGAGTCCTTCCCACCAGCTTCTGGACAACTCCACCTGCAGCTCAGTTTGGTTTTGCTCATTTGTGGTTAGAACAGTGAACTTCTATCTGCCCCCACAGTGCACCCAGCTCTTTCTGTTCCTCCGCCTACACACTTCAGTCCTGTTCTCAGCCTGTGTCCTTCTGAACAGCCAATACTCTAAGAGGCTTCATTGAACAGAAACTTGCATAGAAGAGGAGACAGCATCATAACTAATATCTCAGATTAGTCAACTGCAATTATTTTCAGAATTTTTCTTCCCTCCTGTGGTCAGTGAATTCTCATTTTTGTAGACTTGAAAGTGGGAAATCAACACTACAATGCTCCTTATCATTCTACCTTCCTTTTAACACCAAAATTAGAGAAGTACAATAAGCTGTCCTCTCATTAAAAGCAGCAAACACCATTATGAAAGGGTCCTATCCATTAACACAGATGACTGACTTTTGCCATCAATGGACCTAATTCCTAAATTCAGAACTTCAAATTATGTGTGACCAGTAATCTCAAAACACGGGTGTACATATGTGATAGAAACATATTCAATTCACATGATTTCAGACTTAAAACAGTTACTGAAAGCAGTAGCTGGTATTTTGAAATTTAAAACCTTTTTCTTATCAGATTACAAGTAAGGTCACAGGTACATGCTTCTAAATATGGTATAGGATGCCAATCTTGCTCCAGAAGCTTTCTTCCAGAAATGCAGAGATTCTTTGCAAATAGTAAAATGTAATGTTCTTCTTAAAGCCCTTTATTTCATGTGTAGCCCCTATGCTCCTTAGAGGCTTCCTGACATCCAAATACTTAGAACACTCAGATCAAAAACTTCTAGGAGTAGCCTGAAAAGAAAAAAGATCCAGATTATTGGGAAAGCAGACAATATCCATGGCAGTGGACTAAGTAAAGACTTAGGCTGCTTGTAATCCATTAAAATGAAACAAACTGCATGGCTTATTATTTAACTGTACACAGTCCTAATCCCTTTATTGATCACTCTCCATGTAAGCACAAAAATCCTCATTCTCAGTCTCCATAATGATAATTGAAAATGATAAATGAAAAGGGCAACTTCTGCAGTAAGATCGCTACAGCCCTGATTCAGCAAAGCTGTTTAAGATCCACACATTTAAAAAGTTTCAGCAGTACTGTACAGAAGTCCAAAGGTAAAACTCATTAACCCACACTACTCTGGGTCAATAAGGCAAAGGAGCAGACAAGTCACTGACTCTTTAGTTATTTGCTCACACTAGTTTTCAAGTTCCTGCATATATTCAAATGAAGGAAATTAATCCCAGCTCAGGGTTATGTGAAAGACCTCTGGCTTTTAAAGCTGATTTCAAGTGACACTTGAAAACAACCAACATGTCAGGTTTTTTTTTGTCAACAGTCAGCATTACAGCTTCTTTCAGAAGCAGTAATTAATTTTCATATGTCAACCTGGAGCTTAATGAGAGCAGTGTACCTGTGGTGCTTTAAGCTCTTCCAAGAGGAAAGCTGTGCTTAAGAGAGAAAGCAGCCTCTTTCTCACTTTTGATCTTCCTGGCCACACCCAAAGACGCCTCCAGCAGCCTGAGAAAACAACCAGACCTTATGGATACTCAAACTGCTGAAGACACAAACTGAGCCAGAGAAGCAGTCTAGGAAACTTTCTTCACCATAGTGCTCAAGGAGGCAGGGCAGGAGCACTCCATTCCCAAGTGATCTTGAAGGTGCCAGAACTGAAGGAAATAAGCCAACAGTGTTCCCTTTTTCTTTGATCTCTTCTACAACTCATTTTGTAAATGCAGTCTCAAACCAAAACTTCATAACACATCACAGAACTGACATGGAATATGCAACCTTGTGCACAGTGCACATGCACACATGCATACAGTCTCAAAAGGAAAAATGAATGTACAGAGTGACAAAAAATAACTTTATATACTAAAGCAACTACTTCTCTAAGCATTTTCTTGGTTCTGAGAAAGACTTACCCCTAGCTGATAAGTAAGTAGCTTAAGCACATGTGACCAAGCACTGGAGGCATCTAATTATTGTCAGTATTATCTCTACAGGCAGCCACAAATCTTAACTGACATGTCAAGGCCAAGTTTACTCTGATAAGATCAGAGAAATTAGCACATTCTCAGAGGCCAGATGGGGTTCAATACAAGCAGAGGGGCCATTTCAAGAAGCAAGGTTTCTCCTTTTCACCAAATATCAACAACCTGAGCAAAAAATTAAGCTGACTCATTTTTGCTCTCAATGGTTCAAACCTATATCCTATTACCCAGAGAAGCCCTCAAAGAGCTAAACCTGCAGATTAAGGCTGAGTTTCTGCACTGCAGCCTTACCCCATAACCATCAGGCTGCTGGAAGGCTGTGTACAAAGCACTGAGGTCTCATTATTCCATGCTGAATACACCCTGTGCCAGCCACTGGCCAAAGCCAAGGCAATTTGGCTTTCTCCTGCAGTGGTTCACGCTAGGTTTTCTAAAATGAAGTTTATGCACTCAACCTGCAAGACTGAATCACAACTTTCAGCACAGAGTGCAGTGCTAAAAACACACTGGTTTCTGGGACTTCGTTTATACTCACCACTGCAGCACTTGTAACAAACTGCTTCAGGAAGCTCCCTCTCAGCAAGCTGGTTTTTAACAATACTGTTCCAAATTGTTTGAACTCCTCTTCATCTCACACTGCACACATACCCTGGTACAGAGCACAGGGTGAGCTGGGTAGGAAGGCCTCTAGAAAGCAGCTACTTTCAAACAAAACACTGGAAGACCCAGGTTCATTTACTTCAGTATTGGTATAAGTCCTGGGAATCCAAGGAGCCCACAGGAACTCCAGGGAACAGGGAGTTTTCAAACCCACGGATAGCAGATTACAAACACCAACAAAAACTAGCAACGGCATGTTTTGAACCTTTACAATGCTGACAGTATAAATATAAATAGTACTCCCTGTGGCACACAACAACCTCTGAGGCTCCCTGCTTGTTCAATACCTGTGAAACTCACCACCAGGTCTCATGACACGAGATGGTGCATAAAATATGGGGGTGTGGTGTGCAAGTACAGACAAAAAGTGGGAGGCTCTTGTTTCCAAAACAGAGCAGGAAGTGGATGCCAAAGAGGAGGATATTCAAGGTCAGGCTACAGACTGAGCACCTGGAACTTCAAAGCTGATCATCTAGTTTGAACTTAATCCTCATATTCTTACAATGACATCACCCAGTGACCAAGATTATCTGTTCCCCATTTAAAAGGCAGTAATGACAGCCTTTGTTTCCTAGCATTCAATGTACCTGCAAAGATTCAAGTGAAAAAGCTCAGTCTAGTGAGTACTACAGTTTCTGCAACACTGGTAAAACCACCACAGACTACACTATTTGGACACATGGCTTTGCTTTGTTGGATAAGAAAAGTTGAGAAGTGGTTAAACATCCTACTCTGAGTGGGGTCTAAATGTGCCTGTTCCACTGTGCTCCCTTCCAGGCTGAAGGACAGCATTTGTTTGAGTTAGCAGTTGTGCTACCAGAATGGGTAACAAAAGTTTATGCTGTGAAATGCTGAAAAGCCTCCTGCTTCAGAATTAAGTCTGGTTCCATGGCAACACACAGACAAGGGTCCACAAAACCATCAGCACCTCAAACATGACTGATGACTGGAGTCCTGCTGCACAGTACTTTAACCTAAGAATAAAATCAACAAAGGCTTCAGTCAGCTTAGTAGGTCTAAACAAATTGATTTTCTTAAGCTTTGCAAATAAGGCAGCCTTTCAAAGAATGATTTTTGCCAATTCTTGATGTATTTTATTAGCCTACTTGTCTCATGCAAAAAAAAATTGCATGAGGAAAGAGATACTAGCTGAAGCCATGTGCAAAACAAGTTATTTACAGCCAACTCTGCTTGACGTCTAAAATTTCTTTTTAGAACAATTTATCTAAAATATATCAAATTTCAGATGATATAACTTAAAAGTAAGAAACATTATGAAGGCCTTACATAACTCAAAAAAAAGAACCCACTAGCAAACAGCTCAACCCCCCAAAGTAGATTAGTCCTCTTCCTTATTCCCCACTTCCCTGGGGTATCTGCATTTAGAATCTTATCATTCATACAAAGGCCACATTTAGAAACTGCTTTGGGTAGCCAATGCCATCATTTCAACAAGTGGGTGACACAATGTCAGATGTTTTCAGTCCATAAAAAAATTAAGGAAAAGGATATTAAAAAAACAGTAACTGACATTTGGAAAGATCAGAGTAGTCACACCAAGTGTTTGTAAAGTGTTTGTATTTTAAGCTTCATACCCTTAGAATGATCAATAAAATATTCCATTACTACTAAACTACTTATGAATCGTCAGATGTCAAAGTTCTTTAATACAGGTATGGATTCTACCTATATTTATCTATTTATGTGACACAAGATTAAAAACCTTGGCCAAAATCACAAAAGATATCATTGGAGAAGCCACTGTTCAGAAGAAAAAATAAATCCTTTTACTGTAATATAGAAGGAATCTTCCAAGATTTAAGATGCTTCCATACGCCATAAACATAAAATAGAGCAGGATGCAGAGCCTTAGACCCCAGCAATATTTGCCTATTTACTCATAACTGAAAAAATATGTTAATATCGATCTAAATTAAAACACTAAGCTATTATATCTTTCAAAGTACAATATCAAACAGGACTTTCCTCCTAAGATCTTAGGTAATCCATTAAAATATATTTTACGGAAACATTACCTGGCAAAGAAGTTTGTAAAAGGTCCCAGTATTTTCCGTTTACTGTCCACATCTGTCTCATGACAATACTGCTGCTGGTTCTGGTCATTGCTGTCTCTAGAGGAATTCAGGGTAACATCCGAAAAGTGCGCCTCGTCAGTCTCGAGATTCACAATTGCACTTGAACTGCTTGTGACCACAAAGTCCAAAATGTCTTCATTGCTAACTGATAAAGTTGTTGACAGCTCTGTGCTAAGACTAGACACACTACAAACAGAGATATCATCACTTCGATTTAGAGTTTTTGAGGTTGGACTATAAAGTTTGACAGTGTCATACCCAGTTCTCGGGAAAGTCGAGGATTTTCGTACGGCATGGTCATGCTCAGCAGTCAGCGAATGCGGAGGCACATACGGCGGCAGCGTGCACGCGCTCTGGAAAGCCCTGTCAGGTACAAGTTCAGGTTCTGATTGCTTTCTCTTCACATTCAACACGCTGCAGTGAACAGGCTCTGGATTTCCTATTTCTAGAGTTGGAATACCAGAATCCACTGATTTAAGGCTATGACAATCTTCTAAAGCACTGGACAGCAGGCCAGGTCCATACTCAGGCAATGAGATATCTCTTGGGGTCCCAGAGTTCAAGTTTTGAAGGCCCTGGATACTGCTGCCCACTCTTGCATCCAGAATTCCCACGAAGGTCAAACCATTTAAAGAGTTGGATAAATTTGCTTCGGTTGTCTTGGCCCAGCTGGTAACTGGTTAAAAAGAAAGAAAAGATTAGGAGTATGCAGGAAGGTTGTGGCTTGTTCTTGACTGTTTGTTTTGTAGGGTTGGTTTTTTTTCATGGTTGTTTCTTGGTTTGTTTTTTTAATGCACTCAGTCCTGTCCTAATTTAGGCTTTTAATTAAAAATTATTTGTCTTCTCTTGCACATGATTACTATCCCTTCTCCCAGCATGAAGAACCAGGACAACTGCAACCTAAATTAGGCTTCTAGAAAATTTGAAGCATGAAAAGCTTTTCATAAGCGGTTTGTGTGTCCATGTTTGCTTCTTACACATCTCTTGAGAGTGAAATTAAAATACTGCAGGTTTTATAGTATATAACGTTCCCTGTCAATATTGAGGCAAATACATGAGATTTATTTTTATACAGTCGTAAATTCATATTTGCTGATGTCAGAGGGCTACAAAACTTGTTTCCATACACTTAGACCAGATTTGGAAGTGTTCGTTTAAACAGAATTTCTCAGCATTCTTCTGGAAACCATAAAACTGATAATAAATTTGTCACAGAAGAGAATGCATAATGTGTCATTGTTTCATTAAGGAAGAGATGCAAAATGTGAACAGCTATAAAGCTATCCATACAGTCAATGTTTTGACAATACACACAATGCACTTCATCAGTGCACATGCAGTAACAATGACATTTGCAAATACGTTGCATTTACTGCACTCAGGGACTGTGATCCTCCATCCATGCTGTCTCCCCAGGGACTGCCAGCAGGTCAGTTAATCCAGTCAGTGCCCCACTTCCAGTCTGAATCTGAATGACCTGCAAAGCAAGGGCTGTCAAATAGGAGCTACAGGTTGGATGCACCCAACTCAATGGCAATTTTCATACACCTGGAACACCATCAGGAATACTGCCCTGGCTTCCAGAACTGCTACTGACCCTTTAAACACTATATGAGCTATATAAATAACACTATATATCACACAGATCTTCTCTTTCCATATGAGTAGTAAATTGTCTACAGCTCTTCTGAAGTTTGCAATGCAATTACTCTGCAGCAGTTGGCAGAACAAATATGCACATATTGCTTCAATTTCTTATCTCTGAAACACTCTGGGATAAGTGTGAATGAGTGAAGAACACTCATTCCATCTTGCAAACAGACTCCTTTCTAGACAGATTTTTCTTCAGCTCTTGAAGCCTGGTCTCCTGCTTCTGGTCTACTATTCTCTCTCAAGTAGAGCACTTAATTAAAGGTGCCAGTTATTCTCTACAAGGTCCTCCCCATATTCTATTTTTAAAAAACAAATACACACCCCCAAAGAAAACCCAAACTCCTCAATTTAAAACGTCAGTGAAAACTGCTATCTCACAGCAGTTCTAAACCACTGGTTAATGTCAGCTGAGCCCTGCCAAACACCAGGGTTTGACACACAGTCCATTCTTAGATCTGAGGACATCAATACAGTTTGGCATTGTGATATCAACAGGCAGTGAGGGAGAGAAAACTAATTTCAAACATATCTCACTGGCCCAAACAGCATTTTTTTTCCATAAGTTTTCAGTCACGTGGAAAATTCAGGAATCCAACGGTACTTTGTATGCTACACTAAATCTTTAACTTACTACCCAAACAATACTCGCAAGCATATATGAAACTCCAGTTCAATCCACTCCTAAGCACAGGAAAAAGTCGAGAAGAAACAACCCTGGATATTTCATCTTTTAGATTTCTTCAGAACTTTTTAACAGCCAACAATATGCTACCCATCCAAATCAATCTATGCATCAATTGCCTAATCCTCTGCCTAAGCAAGGTTTCAAGTGTATTGTTTTGACTAAAAAGCTTGTGAAGATGTGTGAAGTCTTTTCTTAAAGAGTTGCTATAGCAACTTTTTTTTTCATATTACCATGGTTTGAAAAGTTTACATCCCCTGCAATTAAATTATGTTTTGAAATAACACCAACAGTGTACATTATAAATTCTCTATTCACTAAAATAAAATTGCAAGGGCCAGCAAAAAAACCACACAACCCTAAACAGCAACTCTTGAATGCAGGCAACAAACTATACTCAAGGAGTCAACAGTGATAGTTCAAGCGTACAAATAAGACATAACATGGAGCATTAGATATAATTACTGTTGTATAAACTGGAATCTCCTGCTCTCAGACCTTCTTACTTGAATTCACTTGTTTTTCTAACATAAGTCTGACTTTTTTCTTCTCCCTGTGTTCACCTTTATTCCTTCATATACTTTACATTGCTCTTCAAATCCACAGCCCACCCCAGCCCCTTTTGTTACTCTAAAGCATATACACATATACAGTTCAGAATAGGGTAACCAAGGGGTTTGACTTACAAGAATTCAAACTTATGAGTGCATCTAGAAATTGCAGTCCAGAAAACAAAACACGAATGTAATCTGTCAGGAACAGCTTTGATGATGTTTGGGTAAACAGTTCCCATAATGAATTCCTCCCATGACTGCCTTTACTTCTGCTCAATGATTTTCCCAAGCAGCAGCCAGTCCTTAGCTTAATTGCACTGCTCTTCTCAACCAAGCTTAGAAATGGTAAGCATTCAAGTGACCTTGGCAGAGGCAGTAACTACAGCAGCTCAAGAGGCCAAATACTGTAAACAAAAGAATTACAAAGAAAAAAAAAAAAAAAAAGTGAAAATAGCTTCTGTACCCGGTGTGGAATTTTATTTTAACTTGACTTGGTGTTTTTTCAAGCAATACATTTAACAGGAAGAGACCCTTTAAACGGGCAACCAAGAAATGCAGAAGTATACAACACTACAGCTTGCTGGAGCAAATTATGCAACAGCAAGCTACAAAGGTTTTACACAGTTCAGCAAAACTGTGGGAGGCTTTGAAGTGTACCCATCAAGGGCTTTAAATGAAAACTTGAGCTGCAGTCAGCTGTCGAGAACACACAGGAGAACTCCTTGATTCATTTTGAGTTAAGTTGTTGTAGGATTGTTTTTAAGGATGGAGTGATATGTATACTCTGTTTTAGCTGCCTCACTGGTAAGTGCAAAATCTGACAATTGATGTCAAATATTCTGTCATGTACTCCAATGCTAACTTCTTTCCATAAAGCATTTATTAACATAACGATGTTGAAACATTATCATCTGAGTATCATAAACTACTGAGAATTAGTATGCAATTTTGTCCACGCAAGATTCCTAATTCCCCATTGTTTATTTAAATATACTACGATCGAAATGAAGTCAATATTTGTAAAGTCTTAACATCCTATGTCTTACAGAGAACATGATCTCATAAGAGGGAACATCCCACAAGAAATAACAAGGAAAAGGGAGTGAGGAAAATACAGCCAAGGTCACAAGTGTAATGAGAGAGCAGGTAGATGTTACTTACTCATTAACACTTCCAACTTAAATGCTAAGGAGAACATGATAAAGACAGTTTTGTAGCCAGGTTCAAAACTAACATCAGGACACAGCTACTCACATAAAGGGCAGCTAACCTGAGCAACTCTTTCTCACAGAACACCATGGATGCAAGAAATTTACATGTAAGCTTGGGAATACAAAATCACTGATGATTCCTAAACAAAAAGAAACTCAGAAAGGCTCTAAACCTCAAGTATCAGAACTTCATGAAAATATCAACATATATGAGTTCTGCTATCAGACCCTCTCCTAGGTAATTTCTTTTCTGACAGGTGGAGTTTCGATCTGTTTCCATCTCAGTCGGGCTGTCTATATGGCCTCACATTCCCCAGATTCTGATCACAGCATGCAAGAAGGCATGTTCTGACAATAACCAGAGGCTTTAAAACAGATTTTGGCTTTGCATACCACTCAGCCATACAGAGGGAACAAGTCATATTTGATTATGATTTCTAAGATCTACAATAAAATGGCTTTTTAACCCACTTTGATATAAAAGTTAAAGACAACAGCAATGCCAAACCATTAGAGTAAAACAAAACCAGAAAGATGCAAACTCAAGGCCCATTATTCCAAGTTTGCTGGGAGTTATGATGCAGTTTAGGCAAGCAACAAGAGTAAAACAATAATTTGCAAAAAAAGGTTCTATATTTTTTTGCCCCACAGGAACGAGAAGAGGAATGATTGCATACACAGCTCAGTTTTCAAACAGTCAACATCACATATTATCTCTTCAACACTTACTTCTGCCAGCATTTTTTCTCAGGTTTTTAAGAACAAGGAATTTCTTCAACTACAAAGTTGCAACTTTTTTTTCTTCTTAAAGGAATTTTTTTGTAAATTAACAGTTTATATTCTCCATGCGTTTAATAATATTTTTGTTGTATGTACCAAGAAACACACTGCTATTATCAAGGGCAACTTTGGGTGACCTTGGTGCACAAAAGCATCAAACTCAGTTTTGTTTATTAAAGTTTTTTTTGTTCTATTTGTTTATGTGCACGTTTTAACGGCCACAGCATTGCCAAAAGTGAAGAACTCCTGAAACCACAAAAAGTCTGCCTTTTAACTAAACACGAGATGCAGCAATTAAGGCTACCTATGTAAGTACTGCCGAAACTTTACCGGCAAAAAGAAAAGAAACTAGTGGGGATTTTTTTTTGTTTTAATTAAGATGACTATTATCTAACTCTTAGCTGGTGACCTTTTAGAAGTGTGAGCTTTGCAAATCTGGCTTCTGAGCGGAGTGCTCGCAGAGTAATCATAAGTAAGCCATTCACCGCTTTCCGACTGTTTTTGCTCCGTCAGGCAGGCAATACAAACAAGTTACAGTGCTCTGCTAAAGCCTCTGCTCCAGAAGCGCTTTACAGGGCTTTTACTCTCCCCACACCATTATTACTGAAAACCCTGTGAACCACATTAAATTAGCAGCAACGTCAGGAGTCCTTCAGCTACTGTTAGATGTAGTTTTCTCTGGTTTTTGGGAATTGCCTAGGAGACTTCGACTAGAAGAGAGCCAGCGAGATGAAAGTTGCTTCCTTCTCACGGGCTGAACCCGACTCGCTCTGCGGAGATTCCGAGCTAGAGGCCTTCGCTTACAAAACAACCCAAAGAAACTGAAACAACCGAAAAAAAAAAAAAAAAAAGAC
>VXBC01001441.1:531104-572334 GCA_013399945.1 Ploceus nigricollis | reverse complement strand
CACCCCCCGCAGCTCGGCCTCCTCCCGCCCCGCCTCCGCTCCCCCTGCCCGGCGCGCCGGGTGAAAGCCCCGCCTGCCGGGGTAGGGAACGCCTGCGCGGAGGGGGGCGAGGGGCGGCCGCCGCCGGGCGCCATTTTGAATCGCCTCAGTACCCGTGGAGGGGCGGACGGTAGTGCCCGCTTGGCTCAGCAGCGGAGGCGCCCCGGGAGTGGGTCTGTGGCTGAGGGCGCTGTTCTGAGGAGCCCCCGGAACGGAGGGAAGCGGGGCTGGGGCTGAGGGCGCTCGTTCTGAGGCGTCCCGGTCTCGGTGGGAGCCACTTTTTGGCTGCCAGGCGCTGCAGGTCGTCCTGCGTTATTGCCGGGGCCGGCGGGCGGCCCTGGCCGTCCCCGGGGGAAGCAGGTGGGCGGGCGGGCTGCAGTCGTGTTGCCGCCTGCGTTTAGGAGGAAAACAAAATTCAGTGGGTTTACAAGTATGGGCTACGGAACGTGTTGGAGGCATCATGTGCAGCTGTGTCCTGAGCTCTGTGGAACTCTGGCATTATGCTCTGTAATGCCAAAAGTGGAGGCTCTAGGGTGGTAATTGCGATTTGTGTATGTTTATCGTTCCATTCTCTTCACCTTCCGTCTCGAAGTGCACCCTTTTGCCGTTCGCGTGGTGGAGCTGTGCACACCCTGCTCCACCCCCACACTGATTTCCGAGCAGTCAGCACCTGACAGGAGCAGAGCTGTCGTGTTTCCTTATCATCTGTGAAATTCGGCACTGCTTTTGTTTTCATCAAAGGTCATGTATTTTGCACCTAGAGTCGGTGATCATGTCTCTGGAAGGGTGGTAAGATAAAGCTGTCCCCCATCTGAACCCAGGATTTAATCACTCTCGTCACCTCACACCTCACGTGTCTACACTGAAGCGTGAGGGCAGCAGACACAGAAATATCTGAACTTGTGTTGGTGTAGCTGGTCCGCTGTGAAGCAGTGCAAACCCATGATTATTCAAGCTTTGATATGGGCAAGTTACACTTGAATGAATTGTGAGAGGCTGAAGTAAACCTGTACAGAAGTACTTGCCACCATGACCCTGTTGACACCGATTCCATACTATAAAGATAAGAATTAGATCATTATGAAACTGCTCTGAAAATCTACCATCAATCAAAAATTATACCTCTGCAGATAGTTTGTTTCTGTGACTGGATCAGTCCTTAGTCTGCTATATTTCTAAGATGGGAATCAACATAAAATGATTTAAGATTGGCACTAATTTTTCCATATATTTTTTGAAAATTACTACTATCTCTGTAAGAGAGCTTCCATATTAAATGTAAATAAATAAAGGTAAGTAAAAGCAGACCAAATCTGAGGCACTATAAACTTGCTAATATGCAAAAGATTTTTGGAGCATGTACTGTCACTAATTCCTTTTTCTGTATTAAATTTTTTTCTTCTGTTTTTGAGAGTGTGAATCAATTCTTCTGTTGGAGCAACCAGAAGAGAGTATTGTCATCATGATGTGTCATTGTACCTAGGTCAGTTGTTTGGTTCCCAGGGTAAATAAAAGAATGGAAACAGTCAGGAACTCTCTAATTCTGCAGAGTGCCTGCACAGGAGGAAATAATGATACTCCCAGCTTAATATAATTTACGCTGAAGAAGCAGTTAGAAAAACCTGCTGCAGAATCTTTCAGCGGTAGCAGAGCATATGGGAAGTCACAGAAAACTGCAGCCGAGTCAGTATAAAAAAACCACCCCTCCACTGCACATGAATGGCTGTATAACTGATAGGAAAGGGGAAGTAGCATTTCTGGTTGTCACGAGCTGTTACCAAAAGGTGTTTTGCATTAGCAGTTATTGTCAGTCTGTTCATGCCCCCTCCATCCCAGGTAAGGCAAATTTCTGTCTGCAAATGTGTATTATTACTTCTGTGTACGGGGAAAAGCTGAAGGGCTCACATTGTAACTAAATACAATGTCACACCACTAGCTGATGAAGTGTAGCATGTGCTAATTACTAAAAGGAGACAGAACAGGTACTGCCAGGTACAGGAAGTATAAAAGCATAACTCAGCGCAAAGGGGACCTTTAGCACCTTTCTTTTGCAGCAGCTGTGCAAAATTTAAAGTCCACACAGAAGGGCACACAGAAATCAAGTCTTCCTTTAAACACATGGCTTGTAATTAAATCCTCAGAAGTGTGATAAGAAGTTAATTGTGGCACATAAAATCAGCATGGTTATTATCAGTCTTCTGCCACTGATTCAGGGTCAAGTAAACCTGCAGAACACTTAATTTTATAAAGATTCTTGGGATAAAATCATGTTTTGTCTAAGAGTGTGTTGCCTGCAGCTGTTGTGTAGAAACAAAATGTTACATAGAGCAACCTCAAACTGGCAATTGATGTTCACCTAATGGGCAAAAACTTCTACATGTCTAATAATAGACTGGTGCTAGAGAATTTAATTTTTTTTTTAACATGAAAACTCTGTCATACAGACTCATATTTATGCCAGCAGAGTTCAATATCCCAGTTTTGAAGTTACTATGCAAGAAGGAGTTTTTGCTCTGTTCTATCTCAGTGATTTCTCCAAAATACACTACATGTGATAAAAGTACACCAAATACCAGTCCTTCCTCTGTTTCATTAGAGCCAAGGAAGTTTCTGTCCTACTTCTTATGCCTGTAGATGTGAGAAAGCATTCTCTGCTTAGGCTTTCAGTTCTGTTTTGAAGCTTCAGCAATTTTGTAATTGATACAACTTCATTTTTTTAAGAGCTAGATGAGAACATCTAGATTGAATTTTCATTCATCATAAGCCAAGTGTGATGCAAGCAGCTTTCAGAGCCAGCCAAACTGAGTTTCATTTGAATCCACTGTGCAGCTCTTGAAAGTCAGTAATTCTCTGTCATAAGCTAGAGGACAATTTAGTATTTTTTCCTTTAGTTTAAAGAAAAGATTAGCATGTTGTGAAGGTACAACAGTTGTGCATCGCTGTGAGCTGACTAACAGCTCCTGCCTCCACTTGCCATCACTGTGATTTAAGGCAGTTCCTGCTCACCCAAGCCTAAGTGCAAGGGTACCAAGTGTGGCAGTGCTGGATACTCCAAGTTGTTATCCATCATGCCACAAGACAGAGAAGCTCTCTCTTGAAAGCAAATGGTAGCAAGACAGGAGACATTGCTCCCTTTACTCCTTGCTTTACAGAATTACCTGTAGGCACAGTGAAATAACCCATGCATGTTATATGGCACAAGAAAAGGGAACAATGAATATATTCAAGTTTCTACTGACTCGTAGCAATGAAAAGGGTAATAATTCTGTGAAAAATTCAATACCTTGGAAGCAGATGGTGATGCTTTTGAGAAATGGATACTATGTTCTTCTACTTCAGATTCATCATTTTTCACACAAAACTATTTTTGCCTGTCTGTATTTGATAGCAGTCCATTTTCAGCATGGCCACCATCTATCTGCAGGGCATTCCTACTAGAGGTGGACTATCTGTACCCCAGGCCATTTTAATAGGTTTGGGGCGAATCAGGAACAGCTGGAGAATGTGCTATTTGATTATCCCAAAAGGCTGGCTCTTCCTTTAGGAAGTTAGACCTGATAAAGGATGAGGAAGCTTGGTCTACAGCTACCATCACTGTTAACCCTTCTGTTACCACTGGGTAAGAATTGACTGAGATGGTTCCCCTCCATGAGACAGCAAGAAAATGAAGAGCAGGAAAGACAGGGGAAAGTGTGTGAGACTTTCCAGTATGTTTGAACTGATATTACTGAAACACGATGCGTGACAGGATTGTTTCTATCGCTGTCTACAAGCTGTTTAGGAAAGACAACATGAGTAATAAAGTGTGAAGGAGTAAAACTATATCAACTAAAAACATTACTCCTTGTATAATATCTCAGAATTGCAGAATCCTGAGTGCCCATAAATAATCGCTAACAAAGCCTCCACGGTACCTCTGTTACAGATCTTCACTCATCACTAAATCATGCCAGAGAAGGAAACATGGTTGTTGTTATTATGCACAGCTGCATAATGAAAAGCTGAGTTCTAGAACAGATTTATTATCTTATGCAAGCACTATTTAAATTACATTTCCAAAAGAAAACAGATCAATTCTGTAGCAGTTGTCAACATGACAACATCTATTGGAACTCACTATGAAGAAAAAAAGTACTGGACTAAAAATCAATTGTTGTCTAGACCTGGTAAGGATCTAAGTAACATTCAGTTTGGGCAAGTAACAGATCCCATTATTATGTCTCCTTGGATCTGCAGTGCTTCAAAGAATTTAATATTTTTGTACTGAATACAATTACAGGAAAAATGGTGGCTTTTTCTCAGCAGCATGTTGGCCCACTGTCAGCTCTGTCAGCTGTTTTTTCCTGTTCATCCCATTATCATCCCATTGGAGCAGAGGTAGACCATAAAATTTATAAGCATTTGCATGTAATACTACATTTTGAGAGGAACTTGAACAATGGAACAGAAGTCTTACAGTAGGAAGCTAAAATGTATCAGTAAAGATTCCTTTGTCCCAAACCTCTGGAGTCTTTTTGCTATTAGTTTCATAGGTAATAAAAGAAAATTATGTGAGATGCTGTATGTGGAAAGTAATGACTAATTCATTGGGGATAATACTTAAGTATGCTGGTCCTGGCAGGGAAAGAATGAGTTACTGTGAAGGAATCCTGGCTTTCCAGAAGGTTCACTGCCTTCCCATGTATTTTCACATCAGACACTCCCATGAAGGCACAGTGTGACATGCATTTATAGCCAGCCTGTCCTACCATTGATGGATGCACTTGGTCTAGGACTATACAGTGGCAGTTTTTGTATGACAGAAGCATTGTTTACACTGGAAACTAGTTCTTTACAATATGTTTGTTTAATATTAATTGATACAGGAATTGAAAAGCCTGGCTGATGAAATGTAGTTCTTTTATCAAGTATCTTCTATAAATGCAATGAAAATTTACTACTTCTGCTGTATTTAAGAAATAATTGAAAATAATGTATGCCTTTAAAAGTTTCAGCTACCAAGTCTGAACAAAAGTATTCACCCAAGGACCTTACAGAGGGACTTCCATTATTTCCAAGTGTGTGATTCCATGTTGTTTTCACTGAACTTCTAATTCAGCAGAATTCATGCTGCACAGAATCCCAGGTTACTTTGGCTGCAGACTTACAGCACTAAAATACACAAGGCTCCACCAAATGAATGTGAGCTGCTGGGGCTTTTTTTCCTTTCTCTGAAAGGAGGTGCAGCCATGGAATTACTGATGTACTGGTTACTTGATGGCTGAACACAAGTCAAAAGCAGAAACAGAAATCTGCTGGGTTAGATCCCGTATTACATACAAGTTCTGTAACTGTTATGAGAGAGGGGGTCTGGGTTTGCTTGGGTTTGATTGTTTTTTTAAAGGTTTCATGTTTTCTAAACATGAATTTATCATTATAAATTAATTTCTACAGAAATAAAGTGTGGACAAAGCTCATTTTGTCTTCTTTTTTTCAAAGAACATAGGCAATGTATTTAATTTTCCTACATACTAAGAATAGTTTAAAAAATTACAGCACTGAAAAGGACTCCCAAATTAGGTATGTCATGCTATTTCTCCAGAATATTTAATGCTTAACTGCATGTTGTATCTAAGTTGTACACATTAGCCAAAGAAAATGAAGACACACACACACCATACAATTGTCCTTTTATATTTTTATTCGGTGTTAAGTAACTCCACAAGAAAACAAAATCAGTTACTCTGGTGTACGTGAAATCAGAACAATACAACCACTTGAAGCAAAAAGTAGAAACAAATTTCAGCCCAGGAATGGAAAACTGATACTTCAATGCTATGGATATGCAATGCGCTTCATCCCACAGTGCGGTTCAGCGTATGCCAACCTTTAATGCTCTTGTTGTTATTGTTGTTGGTGTGTGTTTCTATCCATATAGAAAAACTAAAAACCACACTTCAACTCTCACTGAAAGCCTTAGAGCTTTAGCCATTAAACTATGAAAACGAGTAAAGACAATTTGTTATTGCCCAAGCTCAATATAGGATTTTATTTTCCCCAAAGGTGCTGGAATCATTACATGCCACAGTGTAACTATGAGCAACACCTTTGTTACTTTTGAGCCCTTTCTTACCAACAAAGAAGCTCTAGCCAGAATTAACTGAGCTGAAGTTTGTGTTTGAAATATGTCCACTTGGTCACTTCCTGTTCTCAAATGAATTCTATTCCATTCTTCACTTGTAGTGATTTGAAGAATTTGTGTGTAAAGTTCTTTTTTCCTTTCATGTTACAGTTAACTAGTTTCAGTGCAGGTGCTAAAAAACCTCTCAAGGAAGCTCCAGAAGAAAGTAAAATATATAAAATCTATTCAAAGTCTGCAAATAAATTAAGAAAAGAAACTGTAAAGTGTCAAAAGATTTGCTGTATGAATACAAACCCTAAAACATAGTCTAAGAGGAGGACCAAAAGAAAGTCCTTGGATAAGGGCAACCAAGCCAGTTTTAGTAAGGATCTCACCAAAAGTGTTGCACGAAGACCGGCATGGTTTCCCAACCACATATTTAAATTCTTACACTGTCAATTGAATAAAGGCAACAAAACCCAGTTACTCAGAAAGCATTTCTAGCGCAGAACATATTTCAAAGGCAGTTCAGCTCACATTTCAAACAGCTATGTTTCTTGTGAGGTTTATTGCCTGTCAAAAATAATGGTGAAGCTTTTCAAGTCAGTATTGGACTTTCTGCACTTCCTGGTGTTATAGACATGCTGCAATTGTGTAGACTAGTTAGTTGTTGTCATTTTTTAAACTAGGAGTTGTTAAAAACTCAGAATGTTTAGTTTTGCAAATATTGCTCCTCCTGGCTTATACATTTTGCATAATGTGTTAAAAGCAGAAGGAGTTGATAGTCTCGTACAGATGCAATGTATTGCAACTTGACAATGTATTGACTTTCTAAGTTAACAAAAGAAAATTTAAAAGCAAGTCACATAAAGCAACAATCACTACTGCAATCACACATGTATGTTGTAAGTCATCACCTTCCCTACCCCCACCCACCACACACATAACTTGCCCCACACATTCTCTCAGAAACACAAAATGAACTACAAGATTTACTAAATTACAGCCACAACAGCAGCTAACTGCAGCAGCCACAGGATTTCTTTCAAGTGAAGCACTGACCCTTTGCATTTAAAACATTGAACACTGAGCATTTTAGAGAGTTTCAGTCATTCAGGCTCAAGTTCAGTTACAGGATGCTTTTGCAGGTTACATGAATGCCTTCATCTGCAACAAGACAACATTCTCATTACTCATTAACAAAATTCACAACAATCCACACATCACCCCAGTGGTTTATTATTTTTGGTGTTACTTTTTGAACTTCTGCCCCACACTGGCAAATTGCTAANAAAAAAAAAAAAAAAGCCACAACCAAAGCCTTGAGGAAGCAGCGCTCACTCTTCTCTGCGGTCTTCAACCCACTCGGTGAACACTCCGAGAGCTCAGCCTACCTGCTCCTCTTAACTTTTTAACGTGGCCACGGCCGGGCAAGTCAGTACCGCAGCCAGCGCGGCTCCTCGGTGCTGAGGCTGCTCCCCTCCCGCCTGCCCCGCTCGGCCCCGGGCTCTGCCCCTCACACCAACAGGTACCATGAACACCCCCACCACCGGCAGGGCTGCGCCGCCGCCCGAGCAAGAACAGCCCCGCGGAGCCCGGACACCTCACCGGGGTAGCGCTGCCCTCTGTCGCTCTNAAAAAAGAAAAAAAGGAAAAAAACTCCACATTGCCTCCATACCTACAAAAAATCCTTGGCTTCTCCAGTTAGCAAAAATACAAACCATGGTATCCTCAGTGTTGGTTTGTGGGAGGGGGGAATCATAGGATAGAAAACACAGTTTCTGTAAGTCTCTAAAGCACAACCCTGTTGTTCCTACTTCAAAGTTATGAGATTTACTGAATGAAGACTGGACAAGTCATTCATGCTTTTCTCCTGCATTCAGAAAGGCACTGATAGATTACAGTGTTAAGTATTTATCTCCCAGTTCTTAAAGAACAAAGCCTAATGTGCAGAAAGCTGAAGTCTCTGAATAGCAGAAGTAGTTGTAGACACTGCGATGCTAAGAAGATCGTAATAGTGGTAGGGCTACAGTTACTAAAGAAAATAACTGCAATTAAGATGCAAAAAAGCAGTGGTACTACTAAGACAAGCACATGCACATCCATTCTTGATTTGACAACACAATCTAATCTAGTTCAAATAGCCAAGAATTTAACAGTATTTTTTGGGAAAAAAAATCCTCAACAGGACAGCTGTGTTCTCATCTATAAAATAAGCAAGAAGAGAAAGATAAATACACATCTGAATCCATTAACTGAAGAGGAAACTCAAGTTGTTGTTTTAGAGCTACAGACCCTCAAGAAAGACAGTTTTCCATCTCATATTACTTTTCAATCATCTGCTCTACTCTGCAGTTTTTACAGTTGAGTTCGAGAAAAAAGCTCCTCCTCACATGGATCAGCCCATTCGCTTCCACCTTCTGAAGCTGTGTCTTCAGAGCTGGAGCTATCACTGGAGTAGATCTTCTTCCTGAAGCCATTTGGTTTTGCCTCAGCATTTATATCATCTGCACATCTTGCTTCATAAACAGAAGAAACCTAAGGATTTAAACTGACAGTGTTGATGGGGAACAATAAAGAACATGCTTGCTTTTCTCAGGGCTGGGAGGTTATATGGTTTTGTAGTTGTCCAAGAGAGATGCCACGATTACAGGGCAAGTCCTCCTCTTTCCTGACTTAGTCTACTATGTGGAAAGGACTGCAGAACAGCAGGGAAAAAAGGTGGTGCTTTTATTATTTTTCCTATTCCTTAATTTTAGGATTTGCACAAAACAGCAAGAGAATCAAAAGTGAACTCAGGATGTATCTTTATCACAGTTCATGTTAGAAAAATTACTGTAAAAGTTATCTCCAAAACTTGATAGTAAGTATTAAATAGTAAGAAAACACAGCACAGATCTGACTAAACTTCAAGCAAATGTATTTTAAATATAGTTTCATCTGAATGAGTAAAGCCATAGCAAGCATGTCACAATGTTAAACTAAGCGCTATCATCACTCTGAAGTTTAAAGGTACATCAGTAAATACATGTGTACATGAAATTTTTTCCCTAGAGAAAAGAAAAACAAGGTTTTTTTGCTTGTAATGAGGACAGTATTCAGCATATATTATCTTTATGCCTTTATTTGCTGGTCCTTTCTGCCCTCATAGTGCACTTCAGCTCACTCTATACTTACTGAAATTAGAAGTTGAAGGAAAAGAAGACTCATGTTTAACACTCATGACAAGCAAATGGCAAGCATTCCCAAAGGAAACTGGCTTTGCTTATCTACTAGAAGTACAGCTGTTTGTACAAAGGGTTGTACTCCCCAAAGTACAACACCCTGAGGAACTTTCAGAAGGATGCTCAAGATTCAGAGGAGGTTAAAAAACAAAGTAAGAGAAGAGAAGCTTTTGAAGGTTTTTGCACGAATTTCATTTGAGAGTAGACTGAGAATTGTGATGAAAGGAAAGATGCAGTAGCCCACCCTTATAAAATAAATAAAAAACTTCCTCCCCAAAACCATTGACAAACTTACCATATTAAAATCTAAAAGATGCTCATCATCATTGGATACTTCCTTTACATCTGCAAGTTCTCCTACACCATTCTCTCCCTTGGCATTTGTATAGCACTCTTATATTGTTTTTGTGGGGGTGTTTCAGATGCAGAGGAAGAAAAAACAGAATTGAGGAACACTGTTATTTACATTTACCATAAATTAAAGCATCCAGAGATGTATTATTGGAATTCACACTCTATGCCATGTAAACTCTTTGCCTGTGGGGGTTTTTATGGTCTGACACCCTTAAAGAAATCAGCATAATATCTCACGGAAGCTTCATCAAATCCTACCAGGATAACTAATAGTAAAAGAAGAAGCTACTTAGTTAATTAAAACACCTAAAATACCAAAGAACAAATTACTTTTTTAATGATAAATGGTTCAGTACATTTTTCAATTCTGATATTGCACTGTGTTCCACATCACTCCTATTTCTATACCCACACAGTATAGACTGAAACAGTAGCCTGCTCCTCACTGAAACTCAAGAACCTCAGCTGATGTGAATGGCTATGATTTCTACTTACCAGAGTAAACTTATATATATAATATCAACATCTATCACATAGATAGATACATATGGATCACATGCATCAACACCCACATATAAAAAGTACCCATACTGACAACTGGATACAGAAAAAGGTTTGTGGAAGAGCAACGTCAGCTGTGAGGATCAAGTCCCGGTCTTGTTTAAAAACTGAGTCGCACAGAGCAAAGGCTGGCTCTGTTGTCCCTGACAGATATCATGTTGTCCCTGGCTCTGCATCAGCAGCTCCCGGGCTCGGCCGCGTTCCCGCCGCGCCAGGGAAGCGCTGCCGCAGTGACGCGCGCTCGCCGCCAGGGGACAGCACCGTGCCCGGGCACGGCCCCGCGGCTCTGCAGGGGGACCCCAAATCCCCCGCTTTGGGAAGACTGACGGCTTTCGCCAACGTGGCAGGCTCTGAGCGCCCATCTGCTCTTGCACTGGGCACAGTTCTAGAGCTGGGAGTGAAGTAAAAGTTAAGATGTTCTTGAAAGTCACCCAAACTGTCCTAAACACCAAAGTAAGGCGGTTTTGGAACCAAGTACACTGTTTAGTTGGTTGCACTTAAAGGTGCGCTTCAAAAATAGTAACTGGCTAATCTACTTTCCGATTACTAAGGAACCAGGTCTCGAATCAAAACTTTCTCACCCTGAGCCTGTACCGAGAGAAAGCACCAGAGATCCTGTCAATTCAAGATACAGAATTGTCTTGTTTAGCTTCTTGCCTTCTAGACAGAAAAGGTGAATTGGCATGCCGGCAAAAAAAGCTGCCTGGATTCTTGCCGGTCCGCTGAAAACCTGGGCTTGAGTCAGTTGTCAGATGCTACAGATTCCTGGGAGTGCTGGAAGCACACCTGCTTCTGGTCACGAGCAGCCTGCCTACTAAGACTGGACTTGCTCTCTGTGCAGGACAGAAAAATTCCCAGACTGTCAGTGTGAAAGGAGTGGGCAAGTGGCAAATCCCTCTCCTTCCCAGCCTCAGAGAGATTCCACACATTCACTGAATAACTGGCAGGTTATTTAAGCACACCCATAAAAGGTAATCATCATCTTTGCACATTCTTATAGACTTACCTACCTAATAAGTATTTTTCAGGATGAAACATTAAAAAATGTAATAAAGTGTTTTCATAATCAGAGATTTTCTGTTCATTTAATTGCAGGCTTTGGAATTAAGTAAATTTGTGTAAATGTAAAGATTATTTTAAAACTACTTTCTTTTAAAACCAATTTAGAATCATGCTAGAGGTCTACTACAAGTGCAACTGAAGCATCCCAGTTCTCTCTCAGATTAGAGAATTTTTTGTGGAAGCTTACTGGTGTGGGTTTTTTTAAATACAGACAGTAAATCCAATTCATCTGCAGCAATTCCAATCCATAACAAGGAGCATTTCATTCTAACATGGGTGCAACAGCAAGTTAGTTCTAACAGGCAGAGGTGCTTACCTTCACACTGTGACGCAGGAAAAAGGGGAGAATAGAGCGCCTTTTCCCACCAGCATTGCTTTTCCTGGCTGCCACTCATTCTCTGCAGATTAGTATTCAATATAGGAAAGTGTTTAGACAATAATCACACTTCATTTTGCCATAAATAATATACTTACATGTAGAGGAGGAAATTCTGGTATTACAATGAATTTTCCTAAGTCTTACAGGTCACCCTGCTCAATTTGTAACATTAATGGGAAATGACTGTCAAACTGCAGCGGAACATCCATTTTCTGAACTCTTACAGCCAATATGAACTCCATGCTGGGGCTCAGACTTTGCCCATAAAGAGTTATACAAATCCAGACCAAAAAAAAAATTAATTCCAGCCCTAAACTTTAGAATCTAGAAAGAGCTATCCAAGAGATAAGCACAGTGAAATGTTAGCCAACATGACAAACAGTTCAGTGTAACACAAAACAGAGAAGACAGCGAACAAAAAGTGGCAAAATTTCATGTTTAAAGTTTGGGGGGATGAATTAGCAGTACCATTACTCAATGGAAAAACACAAAATTAGAGAATTATGTGTCAACATGAGGAAAAAGAGGTTATGAGGATGATCAATGATTTGTCTTTATGCTAAAAGTAATCCATTCACTAAGACTGCCAAAATTCTCTCCCTTCCCCCATATTTTAATGCTAGTTTAATTTTACCAGAGGCCTTTCCTTATGACATTGATGGACACGGCTAAAATAGCAAGAGGCTTGTCACAACACACATGTCCCCAGTTTCACTGCTGCACCTGAGGTAACCCCATTAGCTTTCAAAAGATTATGCCACCTTTGTAACATTCTCTACAGATATTAGAATGATTCAAAAAACAAACAACAGTGCAAGTGCCTAAAACAAACTTTAACTAATGAGCTTCAACACTGACCTTCTAGCCAGCTTTCTCCTCAGTAAATTTGAGAATGTTTAAACATGGAAGATTAAAAAGCATCCTTTTGTTCCTCCTTAACCCACTGAAGAACTACATACCCATAGAACTTAAACTGACAAACACTCATTCCTTAATAAAGAGAAGCCCCTCTCAAACGAAAGGGTTTAAATAAAGCACTCAAGAGTGCTGTATTTAGAAACATGTCCTAGATTCAACTTATTTGAACTTATCCATGCTGGTTTCCTGTCATAAGACCCAGGAACAGTCTTTTTGGAGCCACCCTCCAAAAATTCAAACCCTTAATTCCAGAAAAGGGAGCTCTTAGGAACTTAAACCATTNAAAAAAAAAAAAAGAAGCAGCTCAAGGGTATAAGCAGGACATACTAAGAAATATATGCATTTACAAATACATTCAATCATGGAAGCTTCACTCTGTGCTGATTATAGATAGAGGCATCTAAACTCCACAGGCACAATGTCTTATTAACTTCAAAGTCTGCCCCCTGCTGCTGTCACACCTGCACACGGGATAAGCTGGATGTACCCCAGCAGGTACTAGCAAAGCCAGCCTGAGTCTGGCAGGGCACAAGAAGCTGCAGCAGCCTTGCTTCCCGGGCTGAGGCACCAGCAGAGCTCAGCACCTGCTCTGGGATGGCTCCGTGACTGAACTGGCACTGGCTGCTTCAGCCCCCCGTGCTTCCATCACAGCCCCAACACCTGGAGAGCTGGAGCAGGTCACAGAGAGCTCGCAGCTAATTGTTGAATTTTTGTTTGGGAAGGGATAGAGGACAGTTTTAATTTCCATTAATTTCCATTTTATACATTTGCAGAAGTAAAGTTTTTTCCTACCGTTGCCTAAGTGTTTCCTAGAAATGCACAGTCTTATATAGTGAAATTTTTTGTGAATTAAAGAGACACTCCCAATCAGTAAATACAAAATACCAACTCCCCAACAGCACCATGAGTCTACCTTCCTTTGTTGGCAATCTTTCCCTTTTAAAACAGGATTTTCAATTTATGTCTCCTTCTCCTCCTCTCTCACACATACTCCTTACACTTCCAGTGTTTTAGGAAAAGTTTTATTAAGTTTTCCAACTAACCATCTAAATAGCTATTGTTTAGAATGGTTCTGATATTAAATATTGTGACTGGAAGTCTCTCCTCTCTGAAACTATTCATATTTATTTTACTTTATTCTTAAGTTAAACTCATAGACAGCAAGGCAAAAGCAGCTACAATGCTGTTTCACTCCCAGTTTTGCTGCAGGTCGGAGAGAAAACTGATGGGTTTCCTTTCTAGTTTTAAAGCTAGGCATAGGGTAACTGAGGCTTCTCCCAGACTATTAGATAGTAATTTGGAAACATCACTGACTAGCTGTACTGCTTCAGAATGCTTGCTGACAAGGATCACGGCTGACAAGGGTAACAAGAGGCTTGAAGAATGTGAACAGAATAAGCACTAAAGCCTCAGTACGATCTGAATTAATATTATCAGAAGTGTCACAACTGACAGAAAAAATCGTATTAATCTCTAAACAAATATTTCTTTGAACCTGCTCTGCAAGCCCTTACTATCAGGAAGAATACAACACATGAATAATTCAGAAGCCAAAGCAGCAATGAACCCATTGACTCCCATTCCAAAAGATCAGGTCCTAATTTTACTTCATCAGCCACCCAGTGAAGATACACTTGGCTCAAGCAGCCAGTCACAAATGAACAAAGGGAGCTGAATCTAGACTTTATATTCTTAAAACCTATTTGGCAGTAACCTCATTGTTGAATTTTACTGAAAATATATGTGGAAAGGACTCTATGAGATAATCTAGCCTCTAATCTTGCACAAAGCTGGAATCAACTACAATGTACTATTCCTACATTCAGTCTCATCAAGGCAGAGTTTCCACTGCTTCCCTAAAAAATAATTGAGCCTTACAGTATGCTCCTCGTCTGGTTACAATTCTTATTCTTCAGTTTCCCCTAGTGTGATTTAAGGTCATCACATCCAATTCCTTTGTTTACTGGAGCCTATAGAGAACAGCTTTTCCCTTATCTCCTCTAACTATGAACATGGCTTCTGCAAAACTGCTGCCTCTGCTCAGAGTCTCTCTTACTTGAGAAAAAACATCCCCAGTTCCTTCACTCTGTTGTCCTAAGTAGTCACCTTTGTGTTTTCTCCTCAAGACATCTTTCCTGATACAAGGAGCCCAGTACTCCAGCAGAGCAACTTTTTACAGGAGGGTATTCCTGTTCATAGATCTCCATGTTGCTGTCTTTTGCAATGTATCATTTCTGATTTACACTCAACTGTGATGTATTTGAAGATGCTTTTCTGTTTCACATCTCTTCCTCACCTGTCACTCCTCCCACAGTGTTTGTACAAAGAGGGTTGCTATTTTCTGTAGAAATTTTAGTTGTCCCTGCAGGATTGCATTTTATGTTTCAGATGCTGTTCAGATTTAACAACTTTTTGATTCTAATCCTGTCTTCCAGTGTAACTGCAGACCTTCTCAGTTTGTTATTATCAGGGATTTTCATACATATGCCACATACTAGAAAAAATAATCATCTCTGTTGTCCTCCAGTAAGCCACTGACTTTTGTGCAATCTTTCTTCTAAACTAATACTTGGAAACTTCCTGTTATTCACACATTTAGGCCATTTTAACGTAAAGTTAGTGTACATTAGGCCAGTTTAACATACAGTTTAGGCAATTTAAGAGGGTCATTAGTTCCATGTTCCCTGAGTTCCATTTTCCTCTTCAAAAACAAGATTTGCTTTTTATATATTTTCTATCTTCCATGTGTTCTCAAACAAATATTCTAGTAGGCTTTTCTCAAATTAGTTGCTGCTCTTCATGATACTCAGGTTAAAACTGCTGTGACTACCTGAAACAGTGTAATACCTGTATTTCCATTAACAATGACAACAGATGCACTAATCAATACTTTGGATATTACATTTTCATAGCTTTCCAAGCTTGTTAGTTCTGTTTACCAAATATCTTTCTGTCATCTTTCTATTTCTGATTTACTTCTAGAACTTTCAGGTATACCAAATCTTTTTTGTTTGCTTTGTTTAAACCTTGGGGTTTTTAAACTGTTATTGTGAACTCTATCTTTTTAAAGTCCTTTCATACGAGCCCTTCAATATCTTTGCAAAATAATGTTCTCATAATTAGAAGGTTAGAGCTTATGAGTCTTTGTAGGTGTTTTCATCACCTGCCATGATCAGCACTTACCAAGGACTATCTGGCCCAGTCCTGTCTTAGGTAGCCCCCATATTACTCACTATTTACAGTCAGTCCTTTGCTTTGTACGTGGATGACTCTACATGCTCTTTTTCCACTTGATTTCCCTGATTTTAAGGCACACAGTAGACACCTCTGAATTTTGTCTCCCTCTTACCACTACCTAGATTTATGACAGCTTACCTTCTACACTGCTGACCTCAGAACCAATGTTTATAAAGCACTCCCCTTCCTCTCTTGACAGCCCTTTCTAAAGGGGTTATGCACTTCAACTGCATTACTCCAGTCCAGCACAGAACCTCAAAATCTCAAGACCAACTCAGTCATGAGATACACACAATTTTTGTCAGTAAAATTTCCTCATCCCCAAAACCAGTGTCTCAGGCATGTTCAGACCTTAAAACCCCAGAGGTCCTTTTATTTATCTCAAGGACCCTACAGTATGAGCATTCTTTGAGCACATCTGCTGGACTGGAGCCCATATAAAATTTGTTGACAGGAGATGCAGTTGGTATATTCACAGGCCATTAACTGGTGCAGACTGTGTACTTACCCACGACTCCACAGCTAAATGGCAGGAGCATTTACTCAGAAAAAAAAGGACTGTACTTTGGAGGGGGCAAGGGAGCTGTGTTTGTGGGGTTTTATGTAGTTGTTTGGGTGGCATGTGCTGGTGGTTTTTTGTAGAGGTTGTTTGGTTTGGACTTTTTTTTAAAAATTGTTTTGTTCGTTTCATTTTGTTGTTGGTTTAATTTTAGGTTTTTTAATCGTATTGCTAGATATATAAATATCATTCATGTTTGAAAAAATTCTGCAGAAATTCCTGCTGCAAAATACACTGTAATTCTAAAAGAAGAGCTCTAATATAGAAGGTAAGAGGGAGGAAACTGAACCAGATTCTCCTACAGTCTTGTTCATAAATAGGAGGTATTCCGAGATGTGTGCTTCCAGTGACGCAAAACAGAATGTATTACTATCACACTGTGGTTTATATTAGTATTTTCACATCCATTATTTATGCAAAAATACTGGAGGTACCTCAGAACACAACTTAAACTTTACATTAGATGACTGAGTTAAACAGTGACTTTAATTTCTGTCCAAAGTCAAGCACAGAAACACAGAAAGTTTCATTAAAAAAAAAATTTACAAATACTGATCTATACTAATCAGTCCAGACCACAGTGCCTGCTTTTCCCCCTTGCATGTATGTGTGGGGTGTCCATGAAAAAAGTTTCTCCTAGACTGTCCTAATTCTAGGCATTTTATATTGATTTTGCTTAATGCTCATGAAAATAAATAATATCGCTCTTAAAAAGAAAAAAGCTTATACACATCTTTTAGAGACATTTAAGCACAGTAAGAAATTTAAATAAATGCTCTTGAGCCCAAAAGCCATTTACCTTCAGACTCTAACTACTGGTGCTTAGAAAAGCCAGGAGTGTGCACACACCTTCTTGAGACATGGTAGATAGAGGGGGACAAGTTAACACAGGCTGTCTGAGCTTAGGGGTCAATCAAGCTCCCCAAGCCCCCCAGGAAGAGCTTAATTGCAAACCAAACTGGAGTCTAGACTGCTGAGAGGGTTGTTGGCCCTTGGTGCTTCTCAGTGGTTTATCACTTTGAAGCTATGAAAATGCCTACAAAATCATGTGACCTGAGCAAGGGAAGCAGTAAGTTTTCCTCTTGCACTAAGGAACTCAAATAAAATGACATACCAGGGCTTTCTGAGCACTGTTCACTACCAAAAGACCTTTTACAAGCCTTAGAGCTACCATAAACTATGGTACCACTGTATATACCAGCCACTTACTAGTTTCTTGAATGGATAAGTGGTTGAAGTGAAGATGAGAATAAGCAGCCTCACAGAGCACTACACATCCAGAAAGAAGATCTGAAAAGGGCTGGAAGGAACTTCAGGCTCTTGCTGTCACAAATAACTGTATAATCACTTGTTCATTCATTATGCCCTACTGCATGATGAAGTTAGATTTCACTTACTCCTGGAAAAGGCAATTCCAGAACCTGTTCTGACTTACAGTCTA
The DNA here is from genome assembly GCA_013399945.1 of Ploceus nigricollis. Taxonomy (NCBI): domain Eukaryota; kingdom Metazoa; phylum Chordata; class Aves; order Passeriformes; family Ploceidae; genus Ploceus; species Ploceus nigricollis. Next base: position 554,460 of record VXBC01001441.1, on the reverse strand, counting down.
AGTTCATTAAGTTTTTGATGACTCTTTCTGCAAGGCCTGGCACAAATACAGAAACTTCCCAGACTCCAGTAAAGATTTTTGAAGCCACTTCTTCTCTGTTAACTTTACAGAGCTGCAGGAACCAAGATGTCTAGAAAGGGTCTGAAAAAGTCACAAACTTGATTCTCTTGTGCAAGCAGCAGATATCAACTTACTGATGCTGGGAAAAGAAGCAATTAATTTAAAGGAGGATGAGAGAAGAAACAAATAAGGAAGAAGGAAAATAAGAAAGTCTGATTTTGTTAAACAAAAAGGTGAGCTTTAGTTTTAGCAAGAGAAAGGTTAGCTTGCCTATGTATGAGTTAGTGTTTCAAACTTATAATTGAGAAATATGCAATTGCACAACACAATCTGGGTGCAACTCTTCAGTTGAAAATGGAAAAATTTCCTCCAAATGTAAATACTACAACTGCTGAGTATGCGCAAGAGGAGGCTGAAGAGGAAAAGAAAATGTACAATGTAAGGAAAAGAAAATGTAAGATGTAACTTATACCTATCCAGACAATATCTCTGGGCTGGCCACATATCTAATTTATTTTGATAGTTAAATGTTTCTACTCAAGAACAGAGGGAGCTCACAGCAAGAAAAACTCAGGGTATTTTTGGCTAGAAAGGATTTTTTATCTTGACTATTACTTAACTTATGGCTACAATTACCAGAAAGAAACCTCTGAGCTTAACTCATAGTTATGCTGAGGCTTTCTTACGGTATTGTGGTAGTGACAGATATTTTGCATCCACGTTTTATTTCTTTTTGGCTATATGCTGACAAGAGGATGCTTTAATTTCCAGACAATTAAGCCTTTTTACAAGTCTTTCTTTGCTGAAGTTTACATCCAGTAGTTCAACTCCAAATTCTTCTGCTTGGAAGAAAATATATTGAAAAGATTGACTTCAGATCTTTTTCTTCAGAATTTTAAAATATGTTTGAATCAAAATCAGTAATATTTCGTTACTCAAAATTTATGCACATTTTAACATTTTATATGTAAATCAGATAACCTAAAAACCTAAGGTAAACAGATTTTTAAAGTCACATGAGTGTACACATGCATATATTTCTAAAGGTATGCAAGATGACACCAAAATACCTGAAGATGGCTAATTTTTCACAGAATCACAGAACGACTGAGGTTCAAAAGGAACTCTGGAGGTCATCACATCCAACTCCCCCTGCTCAAGCTGGGCCCAGTAGAGCAGGCTGCCCAGGACCTTGTCCAGATGCCTTTTGAAATCTCCAAGGATGGAGACTCTACAACCTTCCTGGGCAACCAGCACCAGCACTTGGTCACCCTTACAATAAGCAAGTTTATTCTTATGTTCAGATGGAACCTCCAGTTTCTCTACAAAACTGTATTTTCTAGAGATCTATACAATCACAAACATTTAAACTGAACTGTCACATGACAAACTGCTGGTTATCAGCTGCCAGCTGCAAATTCTGTAATTTTATATATCCACATACCTCTTCATGCTCCCCTGAAGAAACAGGATTATCCTCGTACATAGGGAAATGACACCCTGCTTTACAACTGCAAAACCTGCCAGTTTCCTCACGTGGCTCCACTATTCTGCAGTTTACTTTAGAGCTCTCCACCACTCTCCCTTCTAGAGATTCCTTCATACTGCATTCTAAACAGGGATCTTGGTTTCCTACTGGCAACATCCCAGCTGACTCTTCTTGGGAATCCAATGATGTCTGTGCACTCTTCTCCATTCCAGACTTTTTTAATCTGGGAAGGAATTTTCCAGATTCAAGCTCTGATTTTCCGTAATAATGCCCTTCTTTTTCTGCATCTTCTTCCAGAGGTTTGAGATCTGCCTGTGGATCCTCAAATACATCTACTTGGGGAGGGACAGCAATACCTCCCTCATCTTTTTCTGACTCAAATTCTGACTCGCTTCCACCACCTGGAGAAAGTTCAGATGCAGAAATTGGGCGAAAGTGAGTCCTCGGAGAAATCCGTATAGCCCTGTACTGTGTTCGATCAACACCACATATCCTGGGGTGTAAAACCTCACTGTCTGAATCAGAGCACAGAATGGACTTCGGTTTAAAACTAGGGCTGAAAGATGCAATTCCTTCTGGCTCAAACGAACACTCTACATGAAGAACTTGTGAAAATGGATTGTTCAGGTCAAAGGAAGAGAATGAGTATTCAAGCCCCGGCTCTTCGACTTGAAAGTTACCACAAGCTCCCAGTAAGTCTTCATGGAAGATAAAAGAAAAACCCTTATTTAATCCGTTATCTCCACTCTTTGATTGCTCGTTCTGTTCAAATGATACAAATGGCCTCCATAATTGCCTGTGGCCAGGGGCAAAGCTATTACCTGGAGTCATAAAAACATCTGTACCAGCTATTGTCACCACATCGGAAGCTGCACATTGCAGTAAGCTCCCCTTTGAGTGACCAGGTGGCACCACTGCCCATTCTCCATCACTGTTAAATGTTTTAAGCTCTCCATACACACCACCAAGTATAAATGAGTTTTCTTTATCCTGGTTAACATCCCAGGGTTTTGATGGTGTGGTATAGTCACCACCATCTACTTTTGATAAATCATTTGAGACAAAGGCTCTCTTCTCTACATTCTCCTTTTGACCTTCCCAAAGGTGATACTCTGATCTTTGCACTGCTTTATTGGGTTCCTGGAGGGTTTCAACTTTTGCTTCTGTATCCAAACAGCAGCAATAGTTATTTACATCAGTTGAAAACAATTCATCTTCTATTCCTTCTATTTCTACCATTGCTGCAGAATTTCTGTCTGTCATATTTGTCCAAATATCTTTAATAACCCCTGAGCTGTAGCCATCTCCATGTGGACTGCTTTCCCTACACCCTTGTGTAGTTTCATAGTCTTTACTTTCTGCTTTTTGTTCTAGCTGAATACCACAGACAGATTCTAGCTTAGATTTCTTTTTGAAAATCAAAGTGGGCATTTCTCCTAAACTTCTAGCTTGTTGCTGGCAGGTTTCTTCTGGCAGAAAATCTAGAATTTCTTCATCTACATAATTCGAAGACACTCTAGGAACTACATAATTAATATCTTCTGCATTAAATTGCGTGGATTCTTCATATGGAATATTTATAGTCTCATTGTCTGAACGTGTTTCTTCTGAGTGTGACCATGGACTACAGGTTCTTGTTGAAAGATTAGAACAGTGTTCATTTTCATCAAAGGCACTATTTTTGGTCCATATTAGCAATCTAGACTGTGTTTTCCCAAGAATATTAGCAGTGCTACTAGAATCTGCATTTTCATTTCCCAAGTTGAGTGTTTCAAAAGAAAATGGTAAAACAGAGTTACTGCATTGCACTTCAAACACTGAAAAACAAGAGTTTATACCAGACCCTTCATTAATATCTGAAAAGAGCTCTTGATTGCCAGCAAGCATGTGTGAATTAAGCATTGTGCTGTCTAGGATGGGGGAGAATCTGATCGGAGAATCTCCTCCAAAACTTTCCCCATCTGCATCACCAGAACTAGAAGATGAACAGCACTCCCAAAATTGAGCTAAATTACTAAGATCTTGCAAGAACCACCCTTCAGCACCAACAGAGCTGGTCGAATCAGTCCATATTGCACTTTCCCCTTGCAACTCCATTCCATCTAACACTATGCAACATTCTGCCTCAAAATCAGTTTTTTCTTTACTCTTCTGTCGAATCATATTTAAAATCCGACTCTCCCCTTGCATCGTATCTGAGGCACCAGGATCCAACATGGATTGATCAATATCCACTTCATAGAAGTGTGTTAGTTCTGATAGATGAACATCATCTAAATACTTGTCGTCCTCTGGTTGAGAACATATTGAGGTCCCAGCGAGGTCAATATCCTCATTTAGAACTGCAGGCATTTCTACAAAGTGACCATCGATGAAAGTACCTGCTGCGAGGTATGTTTTATGAGTATTATTGTTGCTAATACAAAGACCATGCACTGATTCAGACAACTCTTCTACAGCCTCTGATGTTACTCCACATATATCTTCTCTGTTGCGGTACGTAGTCTCCAGCTTGCTTTTTCTGCTAAGAGGAACAAAGTACTCCGTAATCGGCTCAGTATACCACAAGGGCTCTTCTTTATATTCCTTTTCATTTCTACTGTCTAAATACAAATCTTTTCCATCACTACCGCCAGCTTCTTTTCTTCCAATTTCTTTTAATGGCCTTTTACCTCTTTTGCACAGTTGTTTGATGGACCCGCTGCTGCTGCTGCTGCTGTTTCCGCTGTGGACTTTTCTATCAACCTTTTCACCAGATTTCACTGACAGCCTGCTCTGCCCATTCCGCCCTTTTTTACTCCGAACCTCTCTTGTTTTGTGTCTTACTTTAATACATTTCATTGATGCCTTGTATTCACCTTGATTACCACTAGAACTTGAGCCAGCCTCACTGGATCCCGATGACCAGGAGCGGGGACGCATCTTTCCTTCAGACTTATGTCGGACTTGCTTTTTGTACAAAACAGGCTTCTCTTCAACGGTGTTGTTACTAAACTTGTTTTCTTTCTCGTTTTTACTCTTCTTCTGCTGGGTTCTTTCCTGTACACTGGCAGATACTTTATTACTTCTGTCTTTAGTTACTTCACTTTCACTATTGCAGTCCTTTGGAGAAGATGTATCCGTGCTAGTTGGTGGAACAGTGGATGAAGATGAGGAGCTAGAGTAAGAGCATACTTTGGATTTATTCCATACAGTCATAATTTCCTGCAGGCAAACTGGCTTTTCAGAAAGAGGAGGAAATGCTTCATAGTACCTGAAAGCAAAACAAAAGGGACATTTGGATTGTAGAGCTTCAGATAAGCATAAAGATTAGAAAGCATTACTAAAAACACAGCAAAACACTACCAGACTAACTGCTAAAAATCTAGTTTGCAGTACATATGCACGTGCCACCCACTGCACTATTTGAATGATATCAAAGGGAAAATTAAAATGAGCTTTAACAGTGCTTATATTAATATATGTTTAGAAATATACTGCATACAAGTAAAACAATTTCCTTTTCAGAGACTACTAAACATCACTGTAGAGAGAAATTGTAGATGCTTACAAGAGTGGCTCCAGGTTTATTAGACAAAGTGGTAATTCACTACAGTCTTCTTAAATGTTTGATTTAGATTATAAATGAGGAAGTCCTGAATTTCAGTTAGTTCAGTCCTGAATTTCCGTTTTTAAAATTCTCGTTTATGAAATGAGACACTATCTGTCAAGTTCTATGTAGTTTGATCATCCAGTTATTAAGAAAAGGCTATTTAAAAAAGGTTAGTTTTTGAGTAGTTTAAGATGCTTAACAGCTTTATGCAAGAGGTATGAGATTAAAATATGGTTTTCTGCAACATTTATAGTAGTATGTGTTTGGTGGTAGAGAGATTTTTACTGAATCACATATATTTCAATGAAAACTTATTTAAAATTTTTAGAAGTCAGTTAAATGAAATGCACATTAGTACAATCAGTTCCCTGAAGACCGATCATCCACTTAGTAACATTTCTACTAGGCTGTTGCTACTATTAAGACATACAGAAGCAGCTGTACCTCCAAGAGAGGTCAATGACAAAACTCCTGGGTAGTTCAGTAACACTGGACTCAGGTACTTGCTAACTAGGAAATCACTTTGGTTATCAAGAGTTTAAAGGTTATAAGAGAGTTTGTTTGCCATTTCTGCAATAGAAGACAGCGAGATCTGAATCCAGGAAACAGATTATTCCCTCCTTGTAAATCTACATGTCAATTAATGTTGTTTTAAAGGTTTTTGCCTGGTTGACTTAAGTCTTCACGAAACTAAAATAAAGTATAGTTTGAGTTCTGTATATAGTCAAATGAAAGCAGTCTGGGCTTTGACTAACTAGCCCATGGTACCAAGTGCTTATATTTAAATATACAAGATTAACAAAAGAAGATGGCATGAAAAGAAAGTTATTTCTTAATATCCACAAAACTCCAAATTTCTCACTTAGTTAATGTCTCTGTGGTAAAATATGTGNCTTTGCTGTGGGAGATAAATCAGTCTCAGGAGTCAAAGAGCCTTCTAACTTTTTGTGAATCTTCTCCTCTGTTTTGGAAGAAAATTCCAGATGCTTAACAGAAAAATTCAAAAAAGCCAGTGTACTTTATAACAGTATTTAACAAAAAGCACCAGGATGTATAACTGTAATAGTAGTAAAATTTCCATACAACACTGTAAATAAATTTAAGAAATTATGAATTACCACCCAAGATTCAAGTTTTTCACAGTTGTCCAGTCCTGCAAATCTGACCAAACATGACTGGCCAGCAGCTCCATGCAACCTCATGGTTAGCAATGCCCCACTGGGAGGATTCCTGCTGAATGTTTAATTGTTCCATATCCAAATCCTTATCTCATTCTTGCATTGCTACAGACACAAAAAATATTTCTTAAAAATCAACTATTTAACCAAATGTTTTTATCACTGGCCACATCTAACTTCTCACGTGTTTCACTAAAAGGAAATATCCTTGCAGTAATTTTTGAGCTTTGAGTGGATGTAAAGGCATATTGCCTGTGTGAGAGGTGACTGAAGATTTTCTAATTCTTTATATTCAAACCTTCAAAATAAAAAAAATGTGAGACATACTATTTTTTTATTTTATTTTTTTCAAAATAAATGCTCAACATCACCGTGGCTCAGGAAGAAATTCACAGCATTATTATATACTAAGAGCTGACTAAGGATTACTGTTTAAAAACAAAAACAGGGAATGGAAACAGCTAAAACCATGCTTTAAGCAGGTAAATGTTTCTCTTATTTACAGCTACTTATACTACATAATAAGCATATTAATTTTACTCTTGCTGTCCAAGGCTGCTGCTGTGTGCCTGAGTAAACATTTATGTGTGATGAACTTTCACTGGAGACAACACAACTTTACATTATGCTCCCTCCCCACTAAGCTTGACATCATAAAGTGCCCATTATCATTCCCCTGTAGCCCACAAATGTTAAGTAGTGGTAGTTATTTGGATGCTTTTCACACAAATAGTTTCCACATAATTATTTTGAGGCAAACCTGCTCTTTGCAAGCATCAATACACAAAAGGAATAGAATCAAGCCTAATTTATTTTCATTACTTTTAGGGAGGGGGGATGCTGAATTTGGAATATTTACTAAAAAAGCAGGCACAGCTGGATATGAATAGTTACAGCTTTTCATGGAGAAAGCTCCATTTGTGACTGGCTATTTCTTAGTAAATAAAGCATACCAATACAAAATTGCTTAAATTATTTGAATGAAATTATTCAAATGTATTTTAAAATTGCATGGCCTGTACTAAAAGCTATTGAAAAACAGCCTACTCCCCCACACCCACTGCCATCTCAGAATGCTGCAGAGTTGATAAATACAATACATGGCCTCAGAAGTTTAAACATTTTTTCCTCACCTTGCTTACTCTGAAGGTCTTTCAGTTTGGAGCAAAGCTCCTCCACTAACGTTTCAATCCCAGAGCTCTGCACGACAACAAAACCACGTGGGAAAAAAAAAAGAAAAGAAAAACAGAAAACATAACTTACTAAAAATAATTTTAATGTCATAGAAATATACCAATATAGTAAATATATCTCAGCAGACATACTATTCTTTTTGCACAGTAACTACACATGAAAAATCAACAAAAATTATTCCTAGTATAAATCCAATCCTATAAATACATTAGTTAGAAGTCAAAATGATTCCATGGAACTCGAAGATACATTCACACAGAGGTTTCAAACTACAGGTCACATTGTTGCATCATTGGATATCCAAGGCTCTGCAAACACAGCATGTCACATTTACTGCACGGTATTGCTGCAGATTTAGCCAGGAGTCTCAGGATAGAAGTTCAATGACCCACGGATCACTAAGATGCATTTCAAAAAGCTAAGCTTGATCTTTATGGCTGCACAATTTATACCTGTGGGAATGGGACTCTTAAAAGGATACAGAAAATCAGGCATGAAGGCGGAAAGGAGAACAGCAGGAAGGTGTGCCCACACATGTGGCAGAGAGGGAGAGAAAATGCTTCCACAGTATCTGTATGCAAACCCCATCCCACAGTCATGCCAATTTAAAATGACTAGGTATTTTTTTCTTTTTAAACATTGTGTTATTAACAACACAGGACAGGAGAGGGAAAAATAAACACCTTCTTCATATTCCTATAAGCCTCCATTTTCCTCCTTTATTCCTCCACATAAATATTGAAATACTGAAAATAAACCATTCACACAAAACTGTCCAATATATTACCCACAGAGGAAAATCTCATGTCATTCTAATGGAATAAAATTTGAACTCCAGTCAGTGAAATACTAAACACTAACTTAGAGCCTGAAATGACCATTCCTGTTGGAAGGAAAACTAGGTGAGGTAGGTACTGTGTGGATATTTGTATTGTCATTATTCAATGGTCAGGAATTGTGCTTGGAGACTGCACTTCACACTTTCCGTAACAGCAAACAGAGCTGGAATCACAGCTAAACACAGCAATCTGGAACTAGTGAGGAAGATACAAGAGATCCCTTGCACATCACCCTACAGCTGGGAGTGGTAATGAGGGAGGACCACGCAGCTTATTGTATCCCATGCACAGTTTCCTCAACATCAACTCCAACATTGTTGGAAGTCTAGTTCCAATTATACTTGGAGAAACTTAAACAAACCCCAAGAAAATTATGTCCTCTTCTGAATTTAACATGGTCTTATTGTGAGTATAGTTAAGGGACATGTTTTCTCTCCAAAGGCAACTCCGATCAAGTATCAAGTTACAGAAATGCACAGAAAAGAGTTTGACTCGCTGTGTCACCCTGGTGGTATAAAGATTTCATTTTTCTAAGATCTAAGAGTTTCTCGTCTCTCCTGATTGCTGTCCAGAAATTGCTGAGAAATGTGAATATATGTTGCTAAAGCACAAGCAAATATTACGAAAAAGAGAGTACTGATTTATTCAGTCAGACTAGCTTGTTTAATTCACTGTCAGAAACACGCACTTGAAAAATCATACGCTGAAGCAATGATTTATATGCTAACTCTAAACTTTAATTATTTGCAGCCAAGTGAGAAAGAAAGCAATGTTCTATTCCTAATAGTATTGCTGCACTGAAGTGCTAAATATAAACCTTTATGCTGCATACTTAACTGAGGATGACTTAGCAATATCAAACTTCAGAAGGCATCTTCTGTATCAGTACATTTACCAGTATAAATTTAATCATTTAGCAAGAACCAAGCAGGAGAGTAATACGGACAAAGCTATGTAGTTGTAATAATTTGTCACTTTATGCCTATACAGCTCTGGACTCTCCCCTCCTCCCTCAAAAAGGTCAACAGAGGAGGAGCTGGCCTTGGTTTTCCTTAGCTTCCCAAACTGTCTAATCGAACAGACACCTGTAGCAAACACTCAAAGGAATATAGATTCACTTCCTTAACTTAATATAACATCATGCTAAAAAAATGCTCCAAACCAGCAACAATATGCTTACCATTACACCGAAGAAGTGAAAACTTTTGGAATCAAATGCTTCATTTCCTCCTGGACCATGAAACTAATACTTGAGTCAGCTGACATGCCGCCCGCTGTCCTGCACGACACTGAAGGAGACAGCGCTCGCTTCAAAAAAGGGGGGTGGGACCCACTGTGCAGAACGCCAGGACGCCAGAGACCCCCTGCTCAACTTCTTACTGCAGCACATGAAAATGTGTTGCAGACTTAATGTAACAAATGCCATGGCAGTTATTTCATATATGACACTGGTGTTCTCAGAATATGAGATTTAGTTACTTTTTTCATTGTTTACCTTAATGCATTGTAGCTGTAACAACCCCATGGCCTGAAAGTAACATGTTCCAGGCACTGGCTTGGTTTAGTAGGACACAGTTAGCTAACAAAACTAGGTGATCTGCTTGAATTACTTTGCTTATGTTCAAATTTAAAGACAGTCCCTGTACAGTACAAATACTGGAGCACCTTATAAACATTTTGAAATATGGAAGTTTTAGTGCCCAATTATGATTGCTTTTGTAATTCCATCACAAAAGGCTTAAATCTCAAAATTGTCTGGCCTAGATTTCTACCAACCTATTTCTCTCATTCAAATTACAAAGGACAGTGCATAATTTTTTAATTAATATTTTTAGTTTTGCATAACAGCATTTCCTGCGTACCAAACACATTTTATTCTCTTCTACTTTTTTTAACATATTTATCTTTCCTTCCCCTACTTTAACATACATCCAGTTTCACCAAAAGTTGTTCTTTTTGGCTTTTTATCAGCTGGCTGCAGCAAGGGAAGGATTACATAAAGGATAGGTGTTATATTACTGGAATAGGAGTGATGGTGCTGACAGATAAATTAAGCTTCTGAACTCACCCAGCATGAACAAGAACAGTCAATCTGACTGCTGGAGTTACAGGACTCCAATAACCACTGTCTTCCTTACTGACCACCATGACCCTACCCAGAGCCTAATTAATGCAGTTCTGCATAATGAAGAATAAGACCAATTAAAAAAAAAAAAAAACCAGAACAGCAAAGCTCACACACATTTTTATACACATTTGTAAATATGTTTGGTAGTTTTGACTTCTTTTTGAGGTTGGATTTTTTTTTTCCTAAACACACAAGCACATACATATATATAATGTCAAATATTAAATCAAAGACCTTTTGAACACACTCTGCTTTGGAAGTAGAGCAGTCAGAGACGACAAGTGGTAACTCATTAGCCTAAAGCAGTCCAATTGCTTTGGTATGTACATTCACACCTCTGTATAGCTGCAGAAAATGTCTCCAGAAGATATTAAATCTGTAAGTATAATTACTTCTGAATGTAGTTGTTACAAATTTAAAATATTCAGTTATATCATGAACCATGGAGAAACCCTGTATTATGTGCACCAAACTGAAATTCACTAAAAACTGTTGCCTATGTTAGTAGTGGGCACTGGCTTTTACGTGTTCACAGTTTTGAGTAAGAAGCTGTGAAACATTAGCTCCTCTCATGTGCTTGACAAATCACTTGAATTCTTAATTGATATTCACCTCTGCTAGCAGGTTACTTCTGAATGTTGCAAACAAACATAGCACAGTTACCATCCAGAAAATTTAAGAAGTTTTTCCTGAATTTGATCATAAACAGCACCACTATTATTTCACATAGCTACACTATGGAAGTGAGAAGGGGATTGTTCAACAAAATTTTTCATTTTCACTGAGCCTTCACCTCCTCCCATTATCCAGTAATATCATTTGGCTATGGGTCTCATATTCCCAACAAAAAAATGCCATGCAAACATACACTTTGTCCCGCAGGTCCGCACATATGCAATAGCCAAGCCTTCTGGACAAAACAAAGGAAAACAAAATTCTGATAGCCAGTACTTAGAAGGAGATTTTCCACATCTGACAGACCATGAATATATACACAGAAACTGAAAAATTCTGTCAGATTGTACAACTCAAAGGGAAGTGTTGTCTTAGGGAGATGATGTTTGGCCTTTAGGTTTTTGGCAGGTTCAGTTTTTTTGTCTCTAGTCTAATATAAGTTAAAAGCTTCCTCCAGAAGCTTTGAACTGTGCAATGCAAATATTTACTAAATATGGCTTTTTACTTCAGGCCTGTAAGGTACGGGGAAAGGTCCTTGCCCCTCTTCAATCTTTTTGAAGATTGATACAATTCCTTTTACTTGAACAATTAAAATAATCACTCATTTGCTATTAGGCTTTTGAGAGCTTTCTAGCTTACACTTTCAAAACAAATCCTCATTTCCTTTTCCCAAACAAAGAGAATTTGTTTAGGTTGGAAAGTACCTCTGGAGATCATCTAGTGCAAACCCCTGCTGAAAGAGGATAACCTAGAGAACATTGACACTCCTTTCACAAAATACAAGTTCAAGCAATCTAGAAATTAAAGTAAATCAATATATTCATAGTTTCAGATCATTGATTTAACAGGCCATAGGGTTCTCCAGAGAAGATGGTATTCTGACTGTACCAGGACCATTTTCTTGGCACGTCTCCTGTCACCAAGTGCAGGATTAGACAGCTTTTCTATGTGAATCAGCTGTTAAGCCACGTGAACTGAGTAAGGCACAAAATGTGATTCACTGCAACCACACATCTATTTCTATATTTTGTAGGATGATGAGAGAAAGTTAGAAGTCTAGGTTTTAATTTTTTAACATTCTGACACAGTATAATTCATCTGATTACAAGTACTTGCAAAAGAGGTGCTCAAGACAGACTGAAAAAAAGACAAAAAAAAAAATTTTAGCCCAAGATCAGCATTATGTGAGTGAATAAATGAATAAATAAATCAATCCATTAAAACAGTAGCTTCTCTGGGATGTTCAACCCAGGTGGAGTTCAAAGGAATAAAATAAGGTTCCAACTTGCATTATGGAATTTTTTTCCATCATAATAAGGTGGATGACAGTAAGAAACATTTAAGAGTATGTACTTGTACAACCTTTTTGACTCTTTAGAAGTAAGAACACAATTAAATCTTTATCTGTTCACTTGAATACATAATGATTTACAACAAAGATATTGGACCAGTCAGATAAAGAGATTCTATTTATTAACTTCTCTTTTTGGGGCTCATGAATACTTGATCCAAAGTAATCTTCAATAAATGTGTGACCTCAGAATATCAATTTCCAAGCAAACTGACTTAATATCACAAAAATCCAAGCTATTTTAAGAAATATGAGAGCAATAGCTCTCCAACAAGGAAATAAAAACACTTCCTTGCAGCTCTCAATTCTGTTTCAATTCTGTCTTTGGTATTAAAATAACATTAGGAAAGGTAAATTACATATCTAGCACACAGCTAGGATCAGGCTCAGATTTCAGAGCTATGATTCACCATTTCACACAACACCTTCGAAAAGAGAGAGAGATAATAAATAGCATACGTTATTTACTAATCTAGATAAAAGAGATCATCTGCCAGCTCAAATTAACTTCAAATGAACATGCTATCCCTAAATGTAGGTTACTAGAGCAGCTAATCTGACTTCTGTTACTTAAAACTTAATTCTTTTAGATCCCTCCCATAGCAGGCTACACTGAAACAGAAGTTATCCCCCCAAGAAAGGATAATTCCTCACTAGAAACTATTCTTCCTGATTATTTTTCATTGCATATAAACAAACATGCTGACTTCAAAGCCACAACACACTTGCTATCCTTGTAAGCAGTGCTGCTGAGATTTCATTTAATCACAGTATTTCAGCTTGCCTGTGCTAAAATGTTCTTATCTGTATTATCAATGAAATGGGAGAAACTCATAAAATGTGTTCCCACCAATTATGCAAAGGCTCTTTTCTGCATCAAGCGAATTGCAGAAAGGACACTCAAATTTTCCCCAGCAGGTGCTCTGCCAAATTTGTTCAAGTTTGCTTGTGTGTATGATAAGAATTCATAATGGACCCCCAACTCAAATTTTTGGTGAGAATTATTGTTCTTCATTAAGGAAAATCATAATCTAATAACACTGCTCTGTGAGGGAGCACAGGGCATTATTCAGGAGAGCTCTGTAACAAACTCCTCTGTCATTTTCCTGGCCACTCCTTTGTGCCTGAAAGATTGTGCTGCTCCTCCCTCCAAGAAATGCATACGCCAACTTTGCTTCTGTCCCAGGCTTAGCAGAGAAGCTGCTGTGAGGACAGATCTGCCTTGCCCCAGTTTGTTCCCATTTTCATTGGAAGCACACAGCAAGGTGAAATAACTTTCAATCACACTGAACACATACTTTCAGCCTGCAAGACAGTCATCTGTACTATCAGAAATATTGTGTATGAAGCCACTTTTGTGTAGACTAAGCTCCCACAAGGAATTTCTCCAGTTCAATATGTATCTTTTCTATATTGAGAAAACACATACAAAAATTGGAATAATTAAAATTTTTGTCAACTTCAATTAATGTTACTATTACAGACAGCAAAGTGGCTTCAGTAACATACAAATGAGATATGTGGTACTATGAATATCTGTTTAATTGCCACAGTCATAAAGAAAAAGAAACTGATTTATTGTAATAAAAATAAATTGCAGAAAGAAAAAGAAATTGATTTATTGTAATTAATTTATTCTGTGATGGTTACCTTGGCGAGACAAATGACTTCCATTTCCTATATACTATCTGAAGTTATTTTTAAAATTCTTTCTTAAATAACACTGCGTGTTCTGGAAACTGTTAGTATTTCCCTTTCAATAAGGGCAATTGGATACAATCCAAAAGAAAGATAATATATATTGACCTTGTGAAGTGTTTTGGCATTTTCCAGTAAAAGACTGAACAATCAGACACACAGAAATGCTTACTACTGAGCTAGTCAGCATATATGCTTCAAGAACCATTAAGGCTCTTTTGGAATTTTAACTTCATTTTTTGCTTTAATAAATTCAAATTTTCAACATGCACTTCACTTTTCTGATTTGTTAAGATGGCTTTTACACAACTTGATTCATTCTTGTGATGTCCCATATCTTTACGTTAACACTCTCATTCATGTCACTTCTAGTTATACAGAAATGTGTAATTTAAATCACTCAAGAAACCACCTGATGTTTACAACCTGATTCCCTGTATCCCAGTGTAGTGGTTTGTGTGTATTACCTAATTAATACTGGCTTATGTTAGAGAAGCAGGGAACAGCAGGAATAAATCAGTGATTAAAATTAATTTAAAATCATCTAGTTAAGGTGCCATTCTACTTAAGAGAAAAAGAAAGACCGTTCCCTTGCTACAAATTCCAGAAGTCCTTTTTCCTCAGTTCTTGCCTACCACTTTTGCAAAGTGTAAGGCAGATTATGCAACAGTGACTTAGGCCAAATGTCACACAGATACCATAATCTCCAGAGGCAGCAACAGCTGGCCAAAGTAACCCATCAATAAAAACATGCTCATATGTGCAATCATAACCAATTTATTCATTTGGCCTGGATTAGCAGATTATTTCTTCAAAGAAGGTTTATGTGCAGAACTGTAGTAACTGCATGGATGCTCCACCCCTGCAAATGTTGAAGGCCAGGTCTGATGGGGCTCCAAGCAAACCGGTCTAGTGGGAGGTGTCCCTGCCCATGGCAGGAGGTTGGAACGAGATGATCTTTAAGGTTCCTTCCAAACCATTCTAGGATTCTATGATGCTATGAAAGTTTGACAGTTCTGCACTTTGAGTAAGAAAGATGACAAATACTAAGAGAATTTCAACAAAATCTTATTTTAGACACATCTCAAGTTTGTGCTGAAAGCAAGACACATTTGAGAATAAAATTATCATTTTAAATTTTTAACAAAACTGTTCACTAGAGCCACACTTGTTCCTCTGTGTGGTCCCATATGATAACACAAGTATCAGAAGAGTTACATTCCCCCCTCATGACTCGAAGTAAGCAAAGCCAATGCTCTATGCTGTTAGCATGCCCACACCTGAGTAATTTAAAATAAATTACTGCTACAAAGCTTCACCAATTATGTTTCTATGTTATCCCCAAGCAGTAACTTCTTAGAACAGTGGGATGGAAGGCACTGGGTGTTCTTGTCAAATATATTAGAGCAGTTATCTTTCAAAATTCATCACGGAATCTATCAACCAAGACTAGCTCTTGCTTTATCATGTTGCACACTGTTTCATGTTAGCAGATTTTGAGAGCTTGGTTAGCTCAGAATGGACCACATTGCCTGAACCCCATTATGGCAGGCCTTGGGAGATCAGCAGCACTGGACACTAGGAATGCCTCAGGATGTGCTGTGGACCAGCTTAGGTAAAGTGGCCCCCTACACTGGGAGAAGGAAAGAGTCTTGGAGCACTGGTTTCATCCGTGCAGAAAGTAAGATCACAGGAAGTTGTCTCCTTTGCTCACTTTTAAAAATTCCTCACACATTTCACCAGAAGGACACAGCAACTGGTTTAACTGAAACTCTGGCACCATCTTGGGGTGCAGCTTCACGTGTCACACTGCAAGCGTTTGGTGATTGAACTGCACTCCACATGAATTGCAATAACACAGCTGGAGACCTGCTCGCTCTGTTGAACAATGCAAATTTAGCAGAAAAGTAGCCAGGTACAAGCTAATTAAGCCTGGGTTTGTGATCAATGGACAGGCACATAAGTAATGTCAGTATTATTACTAGGAAATATAGCGATTGAAAAGTCTTACATGTATCAGTCTCCATAAGTAACCTCTAATTCCAACCTTGCTCACAGTATCCACCTTGTAAAAAGTAACACATGAATTTCTAAACTCTTATTTATTTAATACATTTCTGAGTCTCAAAGATACTGCTTTCTGTCTTTTTACAATAACAAGACAAGTAATGACAAGTTTCATTATTCAAATACAAAATAGTGTAATTAGGCGGTTTAAAAAAAATTAAAAAAAAAAGACCTCCACTTGCACCTGAACAAACTGATCCATGTTTCTACAAACAGCAACAACAAAACTAACCACCAAGCTATTTAATGTTGACGGATCAGCTGTTTTTACTTAAAATTTGAGGCAGTAATTTCAGGATAATATATCTTATTTAATCAAAGGACTTTTATATAAATATTCCCCAATCCTAAACACTAGGATTTTTTTACCCAATATTTCATTAGAATGGACATCTCCACTTGAGCAGTTAATTGCAAAACAACCTTTTAAAATTTCTTCCATACTTTAGCAGGATAAAAATTAAGACAAAATCTCTAATCAAGGTCAATATTAACAAGCTTTTTAAAATTTGAGCAATTCTTCAGCATGTCTTTAAACTGCTATTTATTCAAGTGTTTCAGAAAAAATAAACTTTAGAACTACAGTAAGAATAGCAATTGATTGCTACATTAAAGTACTTGTCTTAAAAGTCTTTCTCACTATCATTCTGTCTCCATTTTCTGGCAAGTTGCAATGTACTTACACTTCCTCTGCTCCTGACTGCATCAAGAGCATCTGCAGCCAAAGACTCATTCATACAAATATAGACAATTTGAGACACCAAAATGCTTGTCACACAAAAAATACTGTCCTCAGAATGTACATACATTAACAATTTGCATTCTTACATAAACCAGATGGTGCCTGTCAGAATCAGGCCTCCCCCCACAAACACACTTAGTCCACAACAGCCGCTGCCATGGCAAAGACACAGCGAGGCAGAGCAGCTTCTCTGACTCTTCATTCTCCACAATGTAGGAAATGTTTTAGAAATCAACACCAAACTTAGGCTTCTTCAAGTCAGATGTTTGTTTTCAGCACTGTGAAATTAAAATCAGAACCTTGGATTTCTGTCTCAGATTAGTGTTTTACGGCATTACTCTTTTTAACACAAGAGAAAAAACAGAAGTCAAGCAAAACTAAGCTACCAAATGAAGCACCTAAGTATGAATGTAAAATATAAATGAAGTATAAATGTATAAATGAAGTACCCTAAGAATGAATACTGTGGAAATGAAAATCCACAAGAGGTGATTTCAAAATACTTGTTTCAGCCACTAAATGAAAGTCTGACAAAAAAAGGACTTACTGCTATCAAGCCAATTTTTATATAATCTATTTTATGACTTCCTCTCTCCATCAAGGACCTTTTTGAAGTGATCACCCGATTTTCAGGCTTTTGGTTACTGGTAGGGGAAGGAGGCAGACTGTCTGCCATTTCTTAACATGTTATTGGTTTAAATAGTTAAATGCAAAAATCAAAATTACATTAACCATATCTCTGTAATTTCCTATGAGAGTTAGAAAAGTTACTACTGACCCTCATTACCTTTTCATCCTCTGCACACTTTTCTCTCCAAAACAATCAGGCTGCAAAATCCTAAAGTCTTCATTGAATTGTCACCCTGTTTTGGCTCTTTTGTGTGTGCCTATACACATGTGTGTATACGTACTCTGTCTACAGACACACCGTAAACACCGTAATCGCTTCACTTAAATACAATTTTATTTAAATATATTTAAGTTGAAATCCACTAAGACTTTTTTCCAATTTCCCCTTTTCCAATAAAGGGACTCAAACTTGTTTGTTTTACTCCAATACTAAGGTTGAAGAGGTTAGGCTGGAAGAGCAAGTGTTCCATATCCATGTGAGGAGATTGGCATTTCTGCATCCACCTACTTTGAAAAAGGGATCACAGAAGGTAAGCAAAACTATAAACAAGCTCCGTAACTGCCTATGTGGACTATTTATCAGGCCACTTGCAAAAAGAGATGAGGTAGATGTGTTCAACCCAATGAACACATCTACCTCATCTGACAACAAAAAAAATCACAGGTAAACATTTCTCAGATGACTCAGAAAACTATTTTTAAAAATTCAAGTGGCACTGGAAAAAAAGTATTTATTTGTATCTCAACAATTTTTATAAACACTCTTTACACACAACTGATCTACAATTTCAACTATAGTTCACAGAGTTTTTTTTATCTTTTTGTAGATAAATTGTATGGAGCAGCTTGAATGCCTCAGCAGAAATATTATTTCAACATTATCTTTCACAGCACAAAATCTATTCATTATTCCCATCAGATCAGCACACAAACTTAAATACAAAAACCCAACATCATGAGAAATGTGTTTCAAAAATCAGAAATAAAAGGTATCTTACAAGTTACTTTAAAGTATTACTAGCATTTAAGCAGGATCACCCTTCCCTTTAATTCTGGGGGGAAAAAAAAAAAAGTCTGTATTTCTTTCATGCAATGCATGTGTTAAACTACCTACAACGCAGCTTAAAGTAAAAACTTTTTAAAAAAGGTTTAAAGGTTCAATTCTGTGTTTGAATATACATGATAAAAATTATGACCTGCAATTTCATTAATGACAAAAAATGGGCAAGCTTAACTGTCTGAGCAGGCAACAGAAGTCAAAATAGCTCTGAAATAACTCAAGTCTACAGGTTGCAGATTATAGGTTAATACTGAACACTAAAAATTTGACAAGGTGACAGAGGTCAAAGATGAAGTTATTTTTCAACCTTTCAGATCTCATGTATTTTTATTCTTTCAAAACTGTAGTTGAATATTTTCTTCCCTTCTCTATTAAAGATTATTTATAAATTCACCTCCTTCCTTTTGCTCAGCAACTAAATTTCTCTATAAAACATAAATTTAGTTCTAAGTGATGATTCTTGATTTTCAGCTATGTGGAGATGCATCCATGTAATTTCTGAAGTTAAGAATCAATCATCAGTATTCCTGCATGAGAACCTACATTTTATTGTTCATAAAATGAGTATACAAACATAACCTCAAGAAAGACATTACTTCTTGCAATTATTTCTCTGTATTTGCTTCATATTCAAATTAACTTCCATGGTAGTTGGAGTGCTGACCTCAATATTCTGTAACTATGAGAGCAGAGCAAATGACCAACAAAATTGTACTTCGCATCACTTTGTTAGGATAATAAGTAATGGGAAAATGGGAGGTCAGAAATCTCCCAGTTAGTCATTTAGCAATTTGGTAACTGAACAAATACTCAAGTAGCTTCACAGTGAGCCAGAACATGATGGTAATGCTGCTGAAGGTGGTGGGAATAACCACCAAAACTTCCCCACTTCCTTGATTACTTTTCCACAGCCTTGCTGGCACGAGTGTCTGTGCCACAAATCTGACCAGGAAACCTCTCTGGGTTAAAATTTCCTCTGCCCCAACCAGGTTAATCTCAGGAAATTGATTCACTTTCCCAAACCAGTTGTCCACATAACCACCCAAATGCTTGTGCAAGCACAAGCTATGACTAGGAAGGTGTGTAGAGCAGTAACGCAACCAGGCTGCATGGGTGAGGTAGTTCTTACATTCTTACAGCAATGACAGATCAGAGTATTTACAGTTCTATAAACTAAAAAAAACAGTTTCTCATTTTTGCTGTCTGAAAAATCTCCCTGGAGAGCTTCCTTTAACTTGTGCTACAGATAATTCTTTCTTTTTAAACATTGCCTTCAACTGCCTCTCCTTTTGTCCACTTTTCTGCTCAACCACGTGACATCTGCTGCCTCTGCTATCTTCCTTCAACCTGCTGCCTTCACCTCTCCTCACCTGCTCTAGTCAGTGCACTTCAACTCCACTTCCACTCAATCCTCTAACCTGAAAAGTGAACATTTGCTACTATACACGGCTTTTTATTTAGGAATTCTGGATGACACATGTTGCATCCACAGAGCAAGATGGCTTCTGCCCACATATTCCAGTCCTTTCTATCCACACACAACACAAAGTCAACTTAGAATTTTTAGAATTACCTTTATGCAAAGCTTTGTGGTAATTTCAAGTCAAACTTGTGCCCCTGACAAGAACAGGGAAGGGTTTACAGAAAGGAAAGCATGACACTACATAGTACAGAATCTCTTGTGAAATCATTCTAACATACACCGATTTCATAATTCACTAAATAAAACTAAAGAATTCTTGCAGAACTCTTGGCAAACTAGCACTTTAAGAAGCCACAAATTAAAATATAAGCATCACAAGCAATATATATCTAGAACAAAGAAGGATATAAAGCCTTAAGAATCTATTAAATAGTCCAAACTTACTTCATCAGAAGCAGAGCGAAGACACTGGACAGCAGCCTGTTTTTTCATTTCCTCTAGTGTTAGATCAGAGCACTTTTTCTTACTCTTTCCCCATTTCTTGTAAGCTCCCTTTTCCCAGCCCAGGAAGATGTCATTCTCCTAAAATCAAATAAGAAATTACATTATTTAAATACATTAATATCTCAGTACTATAGCAGAGCAGGACTACAAATAACATACCAAGCAAACTGAAACCAACCCATTTCTATCTGCTAAAAACTACTTTTTGCCAAATTAAAGATGAGTTTGATTACATAAAACTTGCACTTACTATTCAGAAAAGCACATGCATCTTTCACAGGACATAGAGGCAACTCACACTTCACTGTAAATTTTCCAATTTTTGCAAAGTATATCCACAAAGGCAATTTTATGGCGAACTTATGGTTGAATGTACTACTGTAAGTTACAGTATAATATGTTAGTTTCACTGATCTCTGAAATAATAAGAATGAAAAGCAAGTAGTTTGAGTTAAGATCAAAATTAAGAGAAAGTTAAACAAGCCAGAAGAAGAAAATGCAGTGTTAGATCCTGAAGCCTTCAACTCAGTGCTAAAAGGAACACGATTACAGCTAGAGATAGCAGCACCTATCATAAAATAAACCTGAACTATTTCAGAAGAAAATTCAAATAATTAAGAAGTGAGAGTGAGTAGGTGGGGTTATACATGTAAGAACAATGAAGAACAGTAACATCAAAGTAGAATGCTATTGTATTATATGCAATCATCTGAAGATATGTACCATCTCTATTATATGGCTTTTCAGAATTTACAAAATTTATTACCAGACTTGCTTGTTCTTCACTGTCTGTTTACATAGAGATGTATGATTGCCCATATTCATCTCATGAAATAAATATTCTGGCTATCAGTAAGATAGTCTTTAACATCTTAAAATGTATGCTTGTCTAAAATCGTCTTCTTCAGAGAGATCCACAAACATCTGCTGCTTTTCAGCCTATGTGTTTCAACATTTTCAATGTATCTGTTACTACTTCCAAAGAAAACCAGGCAAAGGCCTACCTTCATTTAAAAGAATTCCTAATTCCCCAAGGTTTGAAAACAAAGTAAAAACAAGTTGTTAGTGCAAATAATTGTCCCTGTGCAATCAAAGAACAAGATGGGAAAAAAATGGAGGCCAAGAGAGACCAATCATGTTCAGAAGCAGCCACCGAAGGGCTGCCACTTGTGACTTCATGTGAGGGAGCAGAGCAATTTGCTGGATTTACTGCTTAAAGTCTTATTTGAGCACCAAAACTGGAGAATTGCATTTAGCGCTGAAAGAACAAAAAGCTACCAGTCACTCCAATTTTCCTAGCACTTGTGCAAGGTGCCAGTGATTCACTTAAAACCAAAAATTTGAGCAGGCTACTGTACTGTTATTAGAAGGACTAACAAAAGAAATAATAGAAAAGAGTAAGAAAAAAAAAATCAGAGAATGGATTTAAAAGACTGTGCATATCTACGATTCATTTTTTAAAAATAATTTTTAAAGTATTTTCCAAAATTGCAGTTTATGTATTTCTTTATACAACGAGGCTGTAGAGCACTCTAACTCTTCCCAATATTCATGGGAAAGAAAACAAACTGATGAGAACCACCTACTCCTCACCAGCTCCCAAAACCCCTCCAGCTCATTCACGTGGGCACAGCTGCAAATAAGTAAATACAGACCCATTTGTGTGGGTGAAGATCCAGGTACACCAACAGATTTGCACTGGGTTAACCTCATTTATTCTGATTTTACGTGGAAAGTTCACAAAGACAACATCTGCAGTAGGAAAACATTCCCAAAATGCTATGTATTACTGTTCTTCTCTATGCTAACAAAGGTTTCCTTTGTACTGATAAATCCCAGCTTTACCAACTATCTGTCAGCAGAGCAGCAAGAACCTTCATGCTCACAGAAATTTATAAAGCATTTCATTCAGTCCTTCGTACATGTAATTTGAAAAGTATCTGTCACTTGTCTACAAACTTTGACAGTTTTCAACTTTTAAAAACTGAAAAATCTCTTTTAAGAGATATGTAATTTTTTTAACGGGGGAAGGGAAGATAAATGGAATTCTCTCTCAGGCCCCCACCCCAGAGCTGTGGTATCATGGTGTCATCCCTCCTTCCAGAGTGCGCGAGTTGTTTGTGGACTCTGGCAACAACATGGCTTGTCTTCCAGGATGCAGCAATTGAGGACACAGCTCTGATAGAATTCTCATTTTCTTTCTACCTCTTTATACAATACACACAAAAAAATTTTTTGGACACATGGTTTTCAGTCACACCTGGCTGCCAAGTTTAAAACTTGGGTTTGGATTTTTTTTCCTGTACAGACTCATGAATTTTATAGCCTCAGATTTTACAAGAGCAGCAAACACCACGGATTACAGCTATTCCAGGCAGTTAACTGCAAAGTTTTGCAGTTTAAAATCCTCATCTAAACTACAGTATTTATCAGCACTATATACGTATTGGATATAACCTACGTTACTGAGGATCTTGCACCTTCTGTACACAAATCAAACATCACACCCATAAAACCCTACAGAACAGTGAAGAAAAAAAAATCCTTAGGCATAATTCTTGTGTATCAGAACCATTCTGGATCAAAGACAAAAAGGTTTTATAAAGCCCAACATTACAGTAAAATGCCTGAGAAACAAGGAAATGTAATATACCCTAGAGAGTGAGTTTGTAGAACGGTGAGACACAGAGTGATCCTCTTTTTTTATGATGACTAAATTGACCAAA
>VXBC01001441.1:502268-531075 GCA_013399945.1 Ploceus nigricollis | reverse complement strand
AAAAAAAAAAAAAAAAAAAGACAATCCAGTAGTTCCCAATGGTTTAGATTAGTTAAATAAGTTTCTTAATTTTTTTCCCCTCTCTTTTTCTCTCTGTCTTCAGCAGTCAGGAGCAGGTTTACTCCTCAGACTGAAAAGTATCAAGTCAATAACAAACAGGAAAGAAAGCAGCTCAGAAAAACATTCTGTAAGCATGAAGACAGATAAATTACTTCCTCCACATGGAAAGAATAACCAAGGACTTCTGATCTCTTCACCTACTAGATGCCTTCATTTACCAGGTCTCCTAACAGAACTAGAGATCATAACATAATGCTTGTTTTAATGCAAGAGCTCTACACTGGTCACTGAACTTTTCACAAAAGCAACACCACTCTGAATTTACAGATTTTTAAAGTGCGCATACACACAGAAGAAAAACTAAAATTTTGCTTACAGAGTTCAAATATTTAAACCAGACTACCACTACCTACATTTTCAAGAGATGACCATCCAATATTAAAGAGGTATCAAGAGAAAGCAAATGCCCTTTGGATACTGAAAAAACCCCAAGTTCGTATATCTAAACTACTATTTAAACCTCTACTCTTCAGAGTCCTACTATCCCCTCCCTACTACGTAACTAGATAATTTCATTAGAGATCTTCAATCATGAAGACACTGAAGATGCAGTGTCCTGACAAGAATAACTTAATAACTATAAAAAAACTTGGGGAACTACAGCCAGTCAGTGTCACTTCTGTGCCTGGCAAGATCGTGGCACAGATCCTACTGGAAACTGTACTAAAGCACATGGAAAATAAGGAGGTGACTGGTGACAGCCAACATGGCTTTACTGGGAACAGATCATGCCTGACAAATTTCATGGCATTCTATAATAGGGTAACAGCTTTGGTGGGTAAGGGAAGCGTAAATTATGTCAACTACTTGGACCTGTGCAAAGCTTGTGACACTGTCCTTGCCTCTGGAAAGACATGGATTTGACAGATGTACCACTCAGTGGATAAGGAATTGGTTGGATGGTCACACTCAAAGAGTTGTGGTCAATGGCTTGATGTTGAAGTGAAGGCCAGTGACAAGTGTTTCTCTGGGTCTCTATTGGTACTGATGCTGTTTAACACCTTTGTCAGTGACATGGACAGTGGGATCAAGTGCTCCCTCAGCAAGTTTGCCAATGGCACTGAACTGTGCAGTGGTTGGCACACTGGAGGGAAGGGATGCCATCCAGACGAACCTTGACAGGTTTGAGAGGTGGGCCTGTGTTAACTTCGTAAAGTTCAACACGGCCAAGAGCAAGGTATTCCATCCAAGTTGAGGCCATTCCAAACACAAATCCAGGCTGGGCAGAGAAAGGATCAAGAGGAGCCTCAAAGAAAAGGGCTGTTGGTTGATGAGAAGTTGAACATGAGCTGGCGACGGGCAGTGTCCTGGGCTGCATCCAAAGCAGTGCGGCCAGCAGGCAAAGGAAGGTGATTCTGGCCCTCTCACTCTCATGAGACCCCACCAGTAGTACTGCATCCCAGGTCTCTTCCCAACATGAGAGGGATATGGACCTGTAGAACTGAGTCCACAGAAGGGCCACAAGCTGGCTGGAACACCTCTGCTATGAACAAAGGCTGACAGAGTTCTCTAGGTTGTTCAGCCTAGAGAAGAGAAGGCTCCGGGGAGACCTTACAGCACCCTCCAGTACATGAAAACTCCAGTACAGGAGAGCTCAGGAGGGATGTCTGACAAAAACATGGAGAGACAGCATAAGGGGGGATGTCTTTAAAAAGAAGGCAGGCAGGTTTAGATTAGATATTAGAAAAAAATTCTTTACTCTGAGGGTTATAAGACACTTGAAAGGTTGCCCAGAGAAGTTGTGCTGCCTCTTCCTGGAGGTATTCAAGGCCAGGCTAGATGGGGCTCTGAGCAACCCAGTCTTGTGGAAGGAATCCCTGCCCATGGCCAGGGGCTAGGAACTAGATGGTCTTTAAGATCCCTTCCAAACAAAACCATTCAATGATTCCATGACAAATTATATGCAAAATGGAATACCATTGCCTCTTAGAGGATTTCACAATTGAGATTTGGGGAAAATTGCAGATCAGAAGTGTACTTAACCTTTAAGATTATTCAACAATGTATAAAGACCTTCAGTTATCTTGCCTGAAAAAATACTTCCACTAAACTAAGATACAGGAAAAACTCTCACAGATTGCTTAAAGCCACAGTGATGAATACCTTTCATAATGAAATTTATTATAAATACTGAGAAAGGTCTGGTGGGGCAGGATCAGCTTAGACATTTCTTACAGGCTGCCTCAGACTGAGACAAAGAGATAATACATAGGTGAGACAGCTCAGAAGAAAAAACAAGAACATTAGCTCAAACTCAGCTAATATGCCCCAAAGGAAATGCAGACGAAGAGTACATTCCAGAGAGCAGCAAAAGTTTTCTCCATGGCAAAAAAACATTGCTAAACACAGAACAGAGAGGACTGGGAAGCGTTCTTTAATGTTAGATAGTAACTCTAAATCCAGGTATTATCATGGAAAGAATTAATCTTAGACTTACAGTGAAAAACCAGGGAACCATCTAGCCACTACAGTCACCTCTTTCCCAGATGTCCCAACCAGAACATTATAACCCTGCGGAGCTCGACTGTAACAGAACAGCTGATAATGTCGCAGATCACAACATGCACTGCTATGACCTCAGGGTATTCGGGACTGATGGCAGGCAGGGAAGAATTCTACTTATCAAAACTAATCAATCCAAGTATAAAATCCTGTAATCTGAGTTTCTGTCAATTATAAACTTTTGCTTACAATCCTACCAGTTTGAAAGAGCAGTCTATGTGATGTTCACTAATTAGAAGTTACTTCTAGGCTACAACTAAGGAGAAGAAATTTGTCACACCCACTCCAAAGAATGAGAGAACATGCAAATGCTGCATCTGTTAAAATCTTATGTTTGTTGAGTAGACTGCCTTTAGACTTTTCCCATTAAAATAAAAGCAGAAAAGAAGAAAATTCAGCAAGGCTATAGCTAGAGCTATAAAGGCATCAATTTACTTACACGTCTGACTTACACTGCAGAAAAGAAAGCCAGGAACTCAACAGAAACTGTCACTACAGAGTCAAGGTGTCTGAAAGGCACATGTCATGACTGGAGATTTCATAACATTTATGGTTGCTTTCTTGACTTTAGAGATAAAGTTGTGTGGCAAGGATCACAGACCACTGTAATCATCTGATTTCAGAGAATATAGGCAGCGCGCGTCTATGCTTGGAGAAATGTGACAAGTGTACTGTCATGCAATAACATATACCTGAAGAACACAAAGGAAGTATCTCAATTATGCCCAGAAATCCAAACAGTACAATTGTATCAGCACAGAGATGGCTGCAAAGAATCCTGACTGTTAGGAGGACTCACCAACCCAGCACTTGAGCTTCCATCTCTGGTTTGTATTATGTAAGCCTTTGTGAGAATATATCAGCAGTCACAACTTCATAAAAAAATGAACGAGCAGCTCAACATGATCACTCACACCAATACAAACGCAGCAGGGAGTGTGGAAATAAAGTTTCTCAGATAAGCACCTTGAGAATGAATGCTTTTCTTCTGCACTAACACACAAGCTGAAGCTGACTGCCTTGGAACCCGTACAGTTTGCACAAATACAAAGCCCCTGTGAGCCTACTGCTGAGTTCCAATCCCTGCCACCGCAATTCCCACCCCTAAAACGGAATACAGAATGCAAACTCACAGTCCATGATACTCCAAACCTGTCCTGGATCTAACAGTCACTGGACAGAGAAATACAGAACAGATCAGTTACTGCACAATTAACAAGACAAACGCCAACTAAAAATCAATAATTAAGTTTCCTGAGCCACATGCTTTTACAGTAAAGACATTTCAGCCATCTTCCATTGCTTAAGTGAAGAAGAATCCACATCCACCTAATTTTTCTCAAAAAACTAATACTGTACACAAAAAAAAAAAAAATTACTTCCCAAATTTGAATTATTTAGCTCTCAGCTATAATACCCCCTTCCTAGAAAGGGATAGAGGGCAGGACCATAGCTAAGTTTTCCTCTATGAACTTTTAAACTAAGTTATCTGAGCTTTTAGAAAGTGGTTTTAACTTTTGTGTGAATAAGCTTTATGGGCATATTAATTTCAATATATAGTACCATTTTTAAAATATTATTAATTGGTCCTTTCTTCAGTTTACATGTTTATGTATGGGAAGAAGAAGGGGGTTATTCCCATTGCTGTAAACATATAGATTTCAGTAATCTAAAGATTTCAAATTAGTCATATAAAAAAGTAGAGCTAAAAGTCTTGTTCCCCCTCCTACCTATTCTTTTCTTCATACACTGATTCCTACAATTTGAAATTTACATACTTCGTTGGGGTACTGACTAAAAAAACTATGGTCAGAAAATTTCAAAAATTGTTCCTAGAGGACTGTTATACAGCTTAATAAGCACTAACACAAACTAAACAGAAAATGCTTTACATTCAAGAAATTTATTTCTACATGTTGCTGGTGAACTTTGAAATTTACTGACACTTGTGCACAGCAGTCACACTGTGTTTCCCTACTGTAGCTGAACCCACTCTGCATATTGTAATGCATTATCAAAAAATGTGTTTGAGTTACCCAAAAGTATTTTTAGGGATGAAAAAAGAATAGGTGTAATTACACTAGAAGCAGAATTGTTATTTTTGTCAAATAGGCGTACCAGCCAGATTAACATTTAGCACATGGTTAGTGGAGTGCACAGGACCAAATCTTCATTTCTCCCCCTCTCTTTAGGTTATGGATGAGACATACAAAAACACAAGACACATACAAAACCCCACATCCTCTTCCACCCAAAATGTACACGGGGAAAAATTAGTATCTATTACTAGAATATAAATCCAGACATCAGGTCCCTCTACTGGGTTAATATGGGATGGCAGGAGAAGTAACAGCACATTCCACTGGATCTGGGAACCTAGCAAGTGCTTCCCAAGTTCAGTCACCAAAGTGTCCTGTGTCATTAGCACATGCAAGCCAAACATAGACTAAATTTGGCAATGATATCCCCATCCCAGAGCAGAGGGGTAGGCCAAAATCATTTATGGACTTAAAACCACAAGGTAAAGCCCTCAAATATATCACATATGGGCTGAGGTGTCTCTTCTGCTGCTCTCTTCTTAATATAAAAAAGAAAACTACATTTTGGACTTTAAATATGTAAGTGACAGTGATGAAAAAGCAAGAACAAAAACTATGATCAGAGTCAGCAGAAGTGTAACTATCATTCTGAAGACTTTTTATGACTCCATATAAAAGATTACCTGAATGGAACTACTTCAAATCAGTCTACAAATGATTAGTCTTCCTGCAAAATGCCTCCCTGTTAAAAATTGAAAAATCAAAAGCAAAAATCTCAACCTGGTCACAAAAGTACATAGTTTGCAGTGCAATAGCCAATTAATTCTGAGAGTTAGGAAAATATCATCTTAAGAAAAAAATGAAAAGGATTTTTACTTTTGAGGTCCAGAAAAAAACTGTTAACTTCCAAAAATGAGTTGAAAGAAGTAGATCAAAAGCAACAGAAGACACTTGATATGGAAAGTATGCATAACAAATGCATTTCGATCTTCCTGCTGCATGACCAAAGGCTCACAAACAAAGCCTTTATCTCACAGAGTGTCTAGCTGTTGGGGTTAGGTTTTGGGTTTTTTTAAATAAAGGCTCTATCCCTTCAAAAGGGAGAACAGTCTACGAGAACAAATCTATAGCTCTAAACCATAAATTCGTTATATTCAAAATCAGTTAGGCTTACAATTACTATGTGAAAGATACAACATAGAATACTGATTTTAATACTGTACAAAGAACAATCAATGAAATAATGTTTCACACAAAGTATATTTTAAGGCAATGCCTTCTGCTTCACACACATTATACTATCTTAATGCAATATTTACTGTATAATAAACTGGTTTGAGAACACATGCATCTACAAATATATTTTTAATTAGCACTTAAACAATAATCAGATCTTAAAAGCACCTAGTTGGTTTGCCACTAGGAAACTAAGACCAAGGTATTCTGATAAAAAGTTACTCTAGTGTAAAGTCAAAAGGCTGTCTCACAATGTTCAGATCTCCACCAACAGCAATTCTGTGGGTCCCCAAAAGTTAAAAACCTGACAGCAATTTCATGATTTTCTGCTTAATTTATCATTTATTCCAAAGTAAGCAAATTCAGTAATAAAATGCAAATGGCAAAAACATGTATACTTGGCAGAAACATTCTGCACTTTACTTACATTAAACAGTCTGTAAATGCACACAAATTTTATGAGGTTTTCCTTAATGGACCAAAAGTGACTAAAAAGTAATCTATCTCAGCACAAAATAGTGATTTCCAAACATTTTGAAGAGACCGTTGATAGGCTTCAAAAAAAACCAAACCAAACTGAACCAAGTAAACTCCCTAACACACCTAAATAATTAATATCTTATATAGCATGGTTCAAGAGATTTCTTCAGTAATCTTTAGGCCATGTAGACATCTATTATATGTGTAAATCAATTTGAGAATTGTTCTCTAGAAAGATGATACACAAGCAACATCTTCAGTTGTAGGGAAAAAAAGGGCAAGTCTACCACTGAAATCCTTACTTGTCTTCTGATATGACAAACCTCAACTAGCCACAAAACCCTCAAAACATTTCTGTGAACTGTATCACAGGAATCAAGGAAAATGTGCAAACCCAATTCATACTATCTTTGTATTTTCTACTCCATCAGTCAATACTGGGGAAAAAAATCCCAAAGAGCCTCCTACTTCCGCCCACTTAAGCCCTCCCATCAGCAATATCATTGCTGCCAAAAAAACCTGAGGGGAGAGGGAAATTAAAAAAAGAAAAAAAGAGTACACAGTCAGAATGAAGTACTTAAGAACTTTTACATCTTGAGCTCTTAGACTCACTTCCAAAAGTAGCAAGAATGGTTTGGATAAGAATTGTGCTCTAGGTGCCAACAATAACTAAGCTACCTTCAGTACTTGAATATTTCAAAACAAACCAATACGCATTTAAAGTGTGTATATTTAGAGAATTTTACAGTAATTCTTGATAGGTATGAATAACACATGTATAACCATAGCAGTCCTGAAGACCCTGGTACCACAGTACAATTTACCATAAACAAGATTCCTTTCTTGGAAATTCTCTATTCCTTCGAAATACAGCTGGGCAAAACACACCGGCTTATAAATTTTCCCAATATTTTAATAGCTATTTCAGTTTAAGCCAATAAGCCAGAATAGAAACTGCAAACATTCCAGTAAAATTTGGTTGCAGTATATTACGGTTTTACTTCCACCTATGTTTTCTGTACTTGCAAAAATCTGCTATGAACTCTCTGGAAACTCATGATTTACCAATCTAACATTTTGTGATACTGAGCCTGAATCCATATAACAATACCCAACAAAGACCATTCTAACTGGGCATGGCACAGATGTAACACCAGTAACAAACCCAAACAAAACACAAACAAAAAAATCCCACCCTCACATACATACAAATAAAGAGGAATGAAAACCAATACAACGCCCCCCCCTCCGCCACACACATCCTTAGTCTTATCTTCTATCCAGACATCAAACTAGCTCACGGTACAAAAAAAGATAATATTGGAGAAAGCCACACAAATCTGCACCAGAGTAACACTCAGAATCAGGACCAAAACCCACATATTAAATATTACTAACAGAGCAGAAGGGAATATCCTGCTTATTTGCAAAAATAACCCTGAAGATCTAATCAATCAAGACACTCCCACAGTCAAATCAAGATTCCCATATTCCTTTGAAATTCTTATTTTAACTGTAAACAGAAGTGACTGATAATATGACAACAGCAATATCTTAAATAGCTGTGTATGCCTAGTAAGGTTGGGAATGGGTTTTCTTACTTATTTTTGATACTAAATCTTTTTGTACTTACCTGACAGAACCTCAGTCCAGACTTCAGAGTTCCATTTCCCTGCTACACTTGATAACACCAGAACACTATAAAGCAAGCACTGAAGGAGGCTCCCTGAAGCAACTAAAACAGTGCTAATGATACCATCAACACTCTGAGGTGGAAAGATTTTAATGACCATCTTAACTTCAGTCTGTAACATTTCTAATGAAGATTACAGTATCCATAAGATTAAGACTTCCTAAATTATTCCTCTTCACTCCCACCCCCCAAAAAAGTAAACTGCAATGGATTGTTCCTATGCATAATCCCCTTGTGAGACAACTCATTCCTCGTAACCTGCTCTAAACAGAAGACACTGCTGTATTTTGAGGAGAAAGGGATGGCTACTCACTATCCCCAAAAACAGAGTTCTAAAAGCAAAGAATCACATAATCACATTACAGCTCGGGCTGGAAGGGACCTCAAAAAATCATGTAGTCTACCCTTCCAAGGAAAAAGGAAACTAGACAAGACTCTCTAGCACCCTACTGCATCTCAAAAACTTCCAGCAACAGGGATTATATCACATTCCTGAGGAGGTTGTTCCAGTGAATGTCTGTTCTCACTACAAGAAAACAGAAAAAGAAAAAAATTCTCATATCAAGATGAAACTGCTCCCAGTGTAACATATACCTATTGTCCCTTGTTTTCTCCATGTGAGCAGACTGCTTCAGTCCTTTTCGTAGCTGTCCTCCAAGTTGCAGAGAAATCATTGCAATAAGGCCACTACTGAGAATAGCTCTTTCTGTGGAAATTCTCTTATCTTTCTTAAGAATGAAAGGAATCATATGGGAGAAAAAATTCCTGAGATGCCAAGGACCAAATCTTCAATGGGAATTAATCTGGGTTAAAGAAGCTCAGAAACTCTAAGTATTTTACTCCTAAATTACTTCTCATTTAGGTATTTAATTCCTGTACTCTTCCTTGACTTTTCCTTGTAAACAACACCAGTATATGTTTTCCCCCTTTGTCTTAATATTGTACCCATCATCAAAATTGGATTGAAACTGCTTATATGTAAATATATGTTTTAGAGTAAAGATTTTCCTGTTTCTGAATAACTTTACCAAACCAAAACTTATTTGAAGTGTCAGGCGATACAAAGAACCAGTAAATAACAAGCAAAATAAAAAAAAATAAAATCAGTAATAAGTAAATTACAAAACACATGTATTTAAATATTTCCTCGATCTTCTACATTAGAAATTTGTACTTGCAGGCTTTACAGACTAAGCTATTTGAAAAAGGAATTAGGGAGCAGTATGTTTCATAACAGGTGCATCTAATCATTACTACAGAATATAATCCCAAAACTAAATTGATATTAAGTCTCAAAACTTAGAAAATGGTTATTTGAAGTAGGGCGAACAAATGCAGTAAAAGTACGTTATAAACAGGATCAACTTGGAGGAGGTGGAAAAAAATCTTCCAGCCTCAAAGCCCAGTGTTGTTCAGAAGACATCCTGTACATTGGTACCACAGCACCCGCTCAGCAACACAGGCTTTGGCTACCCTGTCAGCATGTGGTATTCTTCTCCCTTTGGCTCATTAGGTTCAGATAATCAACTTGGAAAAAGAACAGACACATTCCTAAAAGCTCTGTTATCAAACCCACAGAGGATCCAGCTAAAGTATCAAAATGAGAAATAAACTGAATGAGATTTTCATAATATAGTTGGCCTGCTTCTTGAAAAGCCTGATAAAAAGAAAACTAATTTTGGTACTTCAGTAATTTGAAGTATCACAGTAGCAACTTCAAAGTTATGACTGTGGTCTGAAATGGACTGAAAAGAAACACATCTTCACTTCCCCCAGGGCCACTGGCCTATCTCTAAAGCTCCTCAAGTTCTCATGTGGCTTCAGTTGGCTTCGTTTTTAATGTCCTCATCCCACATGCTCCTTTCAAACAGGTTTTGGAACCTTTTCCTGCCCCCTTCTAAAATACAGCTATTCATGTCTGACCAAGACCTACATATTAAGGTACATTCCAGAAAGTGCTTACACTGGGTTTTTTAATTATTACCATTATTATTATTAATCATGGGGTGATTGCTGATGTCACCTACTGCTGCCAAATACACTTTTGAAAAAAAAGAAACAAAAAAACTTTTACAGCTACAAGTTTTCTGGTTTGCACAAGGGAAGCATGGTAATGGTTGCTAGAAGTTCAAACACCGACAGCATCTGACATGAATTTTTTTGTTCTTCAGTTACACTTACATCTATCTCACAATAACCTGCTCTGCTTTTGCTGGATTTTTAAAAAGATAAACTAGGTGACAATGGAATTTCTGAAGCAGTTAGGCAGCAATGCTTGAAGTATAACCAAAACAACAGTAATGAAAAAGGACTAACAATTAAGCTATCAAATAATAGGTATTTGCTTTTCTTCCTTCCCACTGTCACCATAGCCACCTTCTAAGACAAAGTCTATGTTTAACAGCATCGTCAGCCTTTTCTGAAAACACTGTAATTTCTCTGAGTCCTGAATCCATAAAACTCCACTATTAAAAGTATTTCTATACAAGTTCATGATGCAGACAAATAAAAAAAGAAAAAAAAAAAGAAAAAAGGAATCGAGACTGAACAGTATGTTCTAGGGTCACAACTCTCTTGCGTGCTTTTTATCAGCATTCAGCATTAACATTATTTTAGAAGAAATGAATAATGTATGTATAATAAGGTATTTCAAATAGACAAAAAGATATTTGGAGGGTGTTTATTCTTTACTGAAAATAGCACAACATTAAATCCATGGGAAGTGATGGGGGGGGTCTACAAACTACTGTGAAGCTGGGCAATTTGACAGTTTACAAGAATTACATTCACTTACTAATGTTCTAATATTAAATTAAGCTTCTAATCACAAGTAGTGATGGTCTCCATTTAGGACACAGATATTCCAGTGTTAACAATTCTGATATCAATTGTAGCCATGTGAAGACATTGTTTAATGTAATTGTCCATACAGCAACCTAACTACTTTAATCTCAGTTCACCCATCAAATCTGACTCCTGTGCGGTTTATACCCTCCTTCCACCCACACACTTAAAGACAACCACCCCCACAACTGAAGCATACCCAGGTATAATACACAAAACATAACTGGTACAAAAACTCACTTTCACTGGACAACATCTAAAATATGTAAATACCTGTTCCTGCAGGTCGTAGTCATAGCTATCATGCAGCAGAAGACTGAGGACATACCGAGTATAAATCATGGCATCAATGCCACACTTCTCTAGCTCTTGTCCCAGCCAGGTCTGCACTGGACCCAAAGCATGTAGCAGAGACATTTCAGAAACAGATACAGGGCCTGGATAAGAGCTTGAGGAGCTTTCAGATGGCAAACCATCCACAACAACTGTACAGATAGGGCGCATGAATCTAGGTGGTTGGCATCCTTATAACGTGAAGCATTTTCTGTAGTTGATTTTCCGTCGATATCTGGAGGTGATTTTCACTCCAGTAAATAGGAGAGAGGCTTGACTTCTAGGACAATCATTTATATTTCCTGGCTGTTAGCCGACTAGAGACGAACATCACTCTTCAGGCATGACCAGTGAATAAACTAAATCCTAATAGCAAACACATATGTAGATGTGTTTTTCTACCTTAATTTCACATTGAGGCCAGATGCAAGTCCCCAGCAGGACCTATAAAGAGGAAAAAATGATAAGTTGTGACAATATGTATCCATACATGAATAATATTAAACAGTGAAAAAAACCACCAAAAGTACAAAGCAGTCATTTACATACTGCTTACTCTAAACATATCGTACATCTACTCAGTGTCATTTTGAAGAGTGACAGGAATTATTACAAGTTTAAAGGTGACTTTTAGAAAAGGTACTTTTTACCGTAGGAAGAGAGACTCTTTCATCAAAGACTTCACAATTAATCTGTCGATTGAAACATATGTCTGACCTAGCTTTACGGGAAAGTTGAGATTTTATTACTTTCACTATCAGCTGAAAAAATCCCACTCTCATTAAAAAAAAAAAAAAATCTATGCTAGTTTGAATAAAGACTGCATATTTTGCATCACTAGAAGACAATATAATCCTACTGTTTTGCAGGGATACCCATTTCTGGAATAGAAGTGTTTTGTTTATAAAACACTGAATTAATGAAATTCATCTGATGACGAATTTCCTAAATCCTACTACTAAATAGATACTACTACTTTCAGGTTCAGGTTTTTTGGTGGTGGTGGTTTTTGGGTTGTTTTTTCTTAGTTTCAGTTATTTGCCTTGTTTCAGGACAGTAAAACATTTTATCATCCAAAATCTGTCCTTATAAAAATGTAAATCCCTGGAATAACTTCAAAAATTTGAGCAGAGCATAGTTTATCTGTGCCAAAAATTGACATGTAACCCTCTTCACACAAAGCATACACCTATCCTACCTGAGAGCTTAAACTCTAAACCATGTCCTAAAATAAACAAACTATCCTAAGACTTATACCACCCACAATCACAAATCAATCTTGATAAGCCAGGGGCAGAAGGTGCAAGCACCACACACGTCAGCATTCTGCTCTCGAACGCAGAAAATGTCAGCCCAAAAAAGGCATTTTTGGATTGGTCTACTTATCAACCACATGCCAATCTGGCATTTGTGTAGGCCTTCTTTCTCCTCTCCAGCTTCTTAGCATAAGAAAACAAAGCTCAACTCCAAGCAGGAAATACCCCTTCACTGAAAGGAAACAAAATAGACTCAAGTGACTAAGCAGAATCTGCTGGTTTGTTTCAACCCCAGTGCAAGATAACCAACACACAACAGGCATCACCTAATACAACTATGTGAACTAGATACTGGGGGCACCATTTCATGTGGGCAGCATGTGTTCTGTGGCCAAACAAAACTGGAAGTCGATACACGTCAACAACAAAAGACGATAGTTTTTAGGAGCTTTCTTTACACCAGCACACAGGCACAAATGTATGTTCCAGATTTTTCAAAGTCAATTGTAACACCACCAAATAGAAACCCATTACAATTAGTTGCTACGGAGTTCCCAAAACCCCTTCCCTCTCCTAAAGTGACCTTACTGCTCTGGCTGCACTGTTCATTTTGAGAAAGGGGATAACACAACATTATTCAGTATTGCTCAGCAGCATGTTTCAATTAGTCAAAATCTTTTAAGCAAGCACAAATAACAGTAGGTAGAAACATGCTGCAAGGCACTGGAGGTTACTGCTTCATCACATAATTAGAGAACAGAAAGTACAAGAAAGTCTAGTACTGTGTCGCAAGGTAGTCCAAATCCAAGAGCCACAGGTCCAAACTCTTAAGAAGTCCATACTATCTTAATTGTTGAAGAACAACATTCCAGAAAATCTGTTCAGTCCTGCTGGCTCTCCACAGCACAGCATGTGATGAATGTTCTCCCCAAGTCAATGCCACAGTCCTTGTTGGGCCCCCCAAATCCTACATTTCATAGATATAGGAAACTGACACTCTTCATTTATCTTTTTTGAGACATGGTGCAGAACTAGCTAGGGGTTCAAGGGAACGGGAGCCTCAATCCATCCCACCACTACCAGTTTGATGCTAGAGCCACCAAAAGATGCTCAGAGCCTGGAAAGGGATTGTAGGTAAGCAGGAGAGCACCTGAAGAGCAGCACAAAGGAACTTCTGTCACTCCAGCCAGTAAGCCGGGCTCCATTGGGAGCCCAGCTAAAATGCCTCTATGGAAACACCCAAAGCAAAGACAATAAAAAAAAAGAAGTTAGAGACATGCACACGCCTGCATGGCTGTCATCCTACTGGCATCACTAAGACATGGTGGGATGACTCCTATGACTGGAGTGTTGGAATGGAAGGATAAAGGGTGTTTAGGAAGGACAGGCATGGGAGACAAGGAGGGGATTTTACCCTCTATGTCAGTGACTGCCTGGAGTGCACAGAGCTCTGCCTCGAAACGAAGGAGGAGCTGACTGAAAGGCTATGGGTCAGGATGAAAGGGAGGGCAGGGACAGGCCATGTTATACTGGGGGTCTGCTACAGGCTCCCTGCCCAGGAAGACTGAACTATGAAGTCCTCCATAGACAGACAGGAGCAGCCTCATGTTCACAAGCTCTGGTCCTCATGGGGGACTTCCTTCACCAAGTTAGAGAAGCCAACAAGGAGAGGCGCTATGCTGGGTCTCCTTCTCACCAAAATGTTGGGGCTGCTGGGGAATGTGAAGCTCAAGGGTAGTCTGGGCTGCAGCGACCATGAAACAGTGGAGTTCAAGATCCTAGAGCAGCAAGGGTGCACAGCAACCTCATTGTCCTGGATTTCAGGAGAGCACAGTTTGGCCTTCTCAGGGATCTGCTTGGTAGAGGGGCCCAAGAAAACTGTTTAATATTGAAGTATCACCTCCTCCAGGCTCAGGAGCGATGCATGACTACCAAAGGAAGTCGGGCAAAAAACCAGCCACCTGCATGGTTGAACAAGGAACTCCTGGACAAATACAAGCAGAAAAATGAAGCCTACAGAGGGTGGAAGCAAGGACAGGTAGCTTGGGAGGAATACAGAGAAATTGTCCAAGCAGCCAGGAATCAGGATAGGAAAGCTAAAGCTGTGATAGAATTAAATCTGGCCAGAGACATCAAGCTTGATGAAGCTTCTATGCAAGAAAAAGCTTCTATAGGTCCATCAGTGATAAAAGGGCCCCTATCTCAAAGGAGACCCAGGACATGGCTGAGGTACTTAATGACTCCTTTATCCTGGTCTTCACCAGCAAGTGCTCCAGACACACTGCCCCCACTCACTGGAGGCAAACGCGGGGACTGGGAAAATGAAGAACTGCCCGCTGCAGCACAAGGTCAGATTTGGGACCATCTAAGGAACCGGAAGGTACATGAGTCCATGGAACCTGATGAAATGCATCCCCAGGTACTGAGGGAACTTAAAAGGTGCTTGGAAGAAAAATGGGTTCAGACTTTTTATAAGGGTCTGTAGTAACAGGGTTTTAAACTAAAAACTGGTAGATTTAGATTGGACATTAGGAAGGTATTTTTTACATTGAAGCAGTGAGACACTGAACAACTTGTCCAAAGAAGTTGTGCATGATCTGTTCCAAGTATTCAAGGTCAGGCTGGGCAGGGCTTTGAGCAACCTTATCTAATGAAAGATGTCCCCACCCACATTAGTGAGCATTGATGATCTTGAAGGATTCCTTTCAACCCAAATCGTTCTGATTCTATATGGCAAAGCTTCTGGCTATTGAGTCACTTCAATCAAAACCTTGACACATTGTTTAGCTCCTTACCTAAACCTAGTAAGGACTGAGTTTATGCTTCAGCTTTTCCCTGAACGAGATGATAATGGGACCTCTCTTTTCTATCTTAACATTTATTTAAGTGAGACATTTGAGAAATTCAGTTCTTGAGACCTAAGCTAACAAAATCTGATTGACTTCAGCTGACCAGTTAAAGTGTGCCTTGTTCTCACCAGATGTGGAGGAGAGGGAAAAGACAGCAAGAGACAGATTATAAGAGGAATTATGAAATCAGACAACAAAATTTTTGTAATTTGTTTTGCACTTCAGCTTGTTTGAATATCATATTCTACTACCTCTTTTAACATTCAGTTACATGATATAAAACCTGGAAATCTAAACAAATTTATTGAATATTATTAAAGAGTTCTCATTTTACAACTCAAGTACTTTGTTTCACAGATGGTCTTAAACATTTCCCTTATGTTTTAGAGTTAACAAAATTTCATAAAGAGTGTTTTTCTATCCCAGTACTAGAGAGACTTTCCATATCAAATTAATACAAGTCACTCAAAGAGCAAACATTTCTGCTGATAGATGTGAAGCTTGATTTTGGAGATAACACTTTCTGACAAATAAGTTACTATGCCTCTTAAATCTATTTCACACTGTCTCACTAAAAATAATTTTTCCATCCTCACAAGGCCAGGGCTAATCTGAACAGAGGGAGCACATTACATCTTAAATAATTAGTGGAAGCCTAGTTATTTTGACTAAGTCAGAAAGAATTCTCCATTTCCAGCTATAAAATATGACAGACAGACATGCCTTATAACAAGAATTACCAAATACAAATTTAAACATCTGTATCAATACTTTCTGAAAACCACTTTTTATTTACAAAGTAAAAAATACATGTTAAAATTATTTCAAAATAATTTCTCCTTACTCCACTTCTTAGTATATTTTTTCCTTTAAAGTAACCTTCAGTTTTTGCAATACTAATCAATGACCTTAACAAGGTCACACTAGATAAACTGTCAGCAGCTTAACCAGTAGAGGCACAAGAGCCAATTTATGAAGCATCTTCTGAAGGAGTGAGAACACAATATTGAATAAACACTCTGATTTTTCAATTCAGACTGTCTTAGAATACATGTATTTCTCAAAATTCTATTCAGTGTGATAGACACTAAATACTCTTTTGATCTACAATAGACAACAGAAGAAAATAACTAAGCCTTAGTCTCCCTAGATCCAGCTATGGCAAAGCAACAACTTTAAATAACCTATAGCAAGCAACAGAAAGCAGGATCAATGATATAGAAAGTGATGCTGGAGCTCTCCAGGTTTGTTCCCTATAACACAGTTGCTCTTTCATGGTAAATAACCTTTTTTGAAGGCTAAGTAATCTAGTCTTCCCCATAAAATAACTGGAATATAGGTACTGTAATTACAAATGCACAGAACATTTTTTTTAAAGTGTCTTGGTACTACAATAATGGAAGTAACACAAACAACTTCTTATGGCAGCTGTGTCTACGAGAGATAGGATGACAGCATAAAATCAGAGATTACCAAAGAATGCAGTAAAAGAAAGGTATAATTAAATCACTCTTCAATGAAGTTTGATACAAGCACACCAAGGAAGTGCTAATGTATGGACTATCAACAGAAAGATTAACTAAAAGTTCATGCAAGCAAGACAATTCCATGTCTTTAACAGCTTTTTTTCTCCATATTCTCTTTCATACTGTTAGAAAACAGTTACCAAAGCCAAACCACAAAACCCACTGAATTAATCTAAGGGTAACCTAATCTCTATTTTATCAGCACCAAGAGGCCTCTGAAAATTGTGTATCCATACACCA
This sequence comes from Ploceus nigricollis, assembly GCA_013399945.1. Taxonomy (NCBI): domain Eukaryota; kingdom Metazoa; phylum Chordata; class Aves; order Passeriformes; family Ploceidae; genus Ploceus; species Ploceus nigricollis. Next base: position 513,957 of record VXBC01001441.1, on the reverse strand, counting down.
AGGTCCCAAACCAACATTTTTTGTAAATTAAAAAACCCAAAACAATACAATGATTTAACACTCTTGCAAGTTTTCTTGCATATCAACTTTTAAAGCAGTAGAAGATACTGGAATAAGAAAGTAAAAACTATATCCCTTAAAATTGCCCTATCAGGTAAACTAAAGGTCCACAGACAATGTCTTGGGGATCATAAAAGGTAACTTGAAAAGGAAGCAAATTGTCTGCAGGCTTAAATTCACTACACTGGGGTCTATACTATCACTAGAAAAAAAATGTTACTGGATTACATATTGAAAGAGGTTGAAAACTTAATATGCTGTTTACTTGTCCAACCTGCAAATGAGTCCCTAAACACTCAAATTTACACATTTTGATACATTTCTACAGAGAAGCCAATCTCTTGGATAATCCATAGATACTACTTTTCCTTCCTTCAGTTCTCAAAAGGGAAAACATCCGTGTTTCCAGTCTTTCATGCCGCCTACTGCTACATGTTAACAATTACACCAAACACATTCTCATACAAGAGTCAAGTCAAAACTGCTGTTTTATACAAAGTTTCCTCTATTATTCTTTGAAATACACCAGTGCATTACACAGTTTAACAGCTCTCATTTAAAAAAAAATTTTTCTTCACTTTGACACTGTTCATTTATTCAAAGAACAGAGGAAAAAAAATAGATTTTATATATATCTACATAATTTTTTTTTTAATGTGGATAGAACACATTTTTGTGGATAGTCCGCATTTTTTAACCAGGACAATGTTTTTCAAACTAATGGTTTTTTCCCAGAATGGTTTTATTAAAAGCAAACAATATGTCCTCTCTCTGGCAACTACAGGAAGGGAAAAAATACGAAAATCCTAATTAATATTTAAAAAAGTAAAAACTTTATCAAGTTTGGTCAACAACATACTAAAATCACATACACAGTGCAGTAAATTTCAGTACCCTTTAGAAAACTGATAGACAAAAGCATGACCACATTATATGATGGCAACAGAATTCCAAATTGTTCTTATATATTGTGGAAGAATCTGCAATTTTACCCTAATTTCTTTTGTTTCTTTCCACAAAAATGCCAAACAAATCCTTAACAGACAAACCAAGCAGCTACACACTGGGAAAGGCACTGCCAAAGCCCAAAACCAAAGCCTATTTAAAGTCAAGCAAACAATGGAATTTGTGTGCTTAATTTCACACGGTATTTAAAAGACATGTGAATTTAGAAGTAATAGAAGTTGTTATTTTTTAACCACATTCCTTGATAATCTAAGAAATTTGGCTGTGTAGTCTTCAGAGCAAGGACAGCTTTTTTGTGCACTGGTGATGTTTGATGTTATTGCACAACAAACAGCAAGAGCAGCAGCTTGATTCACAACCAAGGCACTGAAACACTACAGAAATATTGTCCTGCCATGAGAAACAGAGATTAAACACCTGGCTGGAATCAAAGCACTAAAAGTGGTCAGAAGCATAAAAGCAGCTCTGTGAGTCAACTTTAAATATACATAAAACCATCTTTTTAAGAACCATTACCAAGAGGTGCGAGAGTGATACAGTCTTATTGGTAATGTGTTTATGCTTTATAGGGAACTGGTGTCTAACAAGGCTGGGCTTATGGTTCTAGGGTAACTCAAGTCAAAGAACCCACAGGGGAGACAGAAACCAATGTGTGGGTGTTACTGCAAGATTTTTTTTCCTTGCAAATCTGCGATCTTATTTTCATAACACTTATCCAAATGAAAATCTGAAGCTGCTAATCCTGTATAAAAGCTTAATGGAATTACTCAAAGGATTCAAGAGCTACCACATAAGCCTTAGTTACTTAGGTTAGCAAAGAAAAAGAACAGATATAATCAAGATGACACCAGGGGAAGTCACCAGCATAGTTCTGAAAGATTCTGCTCTGGGACCTGCACTACCTGCTAAAGTCCTAAGTGACCTGGAAGATGAGATGGGTGACACAGTTTAGAAGCTACCAAAGGACAGCAAGTGATCAGGAATAATGACTTCAGAGCAACTGAAAAAATACAGAAGGCCATTACGAAACTGGACTGGGCAATAAAAAGGTGAACAAAATACAGCACAGGCAAACTTGAAATGAGGCAGAGGGGCAATAACCACCTGATGATATTCAGGCATAAATCAATGAGTTGTGAGCTATTAATCCATGTCCCTCCATGGATAGAGACTGACTGTTCAACATCTATCTTTTTGTTACTAGAAAATACTAATGAGTTAGTAAGATCTACATACAAAACTTCACACAACAACTAGTAGAATTTCTTGCAAGAGATACCGAAGACTCAAAAAAAAAAATAAAATTAGAAGGCCTTCAATGGAAATTGAGTAAGAGAGATCCCTTGAGAGTTTTCAACCAGACAAACCATATCAGGGTCAGGAAATCCCTTAGGCTGAAAACAGTGTATGGCTGAGGGAGAATTTAGGGGAGGTATCATTCTCCCTGCTCTGTTCTTGTCCCTAACTGCTCCTTTAGAGATGATGTTGCAGACAAGTGCAGGGTTTATCAAAGCCTTTGTCTGAACCAGTACAGCTGTTCTTATAAAACATTTATGTTAACCATGATACAAGAACAACACTTCAAAAAAAAAAACAGTTGCTGGAGGAGTGCAACAAGCTGATCCACTCACAGGGCTCCACATTATTAACACACAGGAACTTTGTTTAAAGATGTCAAAACATCAATCCTGTCAGGGAGCAAAAACTGAGCTACAGGAAACAGCTGTTAACAGATGGCAGAATTAGCAGGTGAGACACTTGCACTAGGGGGTCAGTTGCATATCAAAGACCCCAAATTCTTGTCATCTGTGTATTCTTCACTTCTGCAAAACAAATATGTACGTAAGCTGGAAAATGTAAAACTTTTAAGCTAAGAAAAAAAGGCAAGACAGAAAGGGGAAAAGCATGACCTAACAACAAAACCTGCAGACACTGTGTACACCCCAAAACTTCATAATTTCATAGAATTGCAAGGTTTGAGTGTGCCTTCATAAACAAGACACTTTTGGAAAGGTTCTCATTACATACAGCAGGCTTGTAAAGAATCATCTCTGCAGAGTGGAGACTTATGAAGTGGTCCTTCAGTATATATAATATGACTTAAAAGAATTCATTAATAAGCCTAATAGTTGGCAAGTTTTGCAGATCATGGTTCAGTGGGAGTCTTGATAACTTGGGAAGCAAATTTTATCTTCAAGATGGAAGAAGTATTTTTATTTCACAGCATCACTCAAGAAACTGCTTCAGGAGGTCAACTCACTATTAAAGCTGCATTTAAAAAAACCCAAAAGCAAGCATGTCATTATGCAGCACATAGATACCACTTCAATAAACAGAATGGAGCTCAGAGCATTTCTGACAAAATAAAACGTGACAAATAAGACAATCTCTGGTACCACAGATTATGCAATTGCACCAGATAAGTTTAAGTACAGCACATCTGTAACCTGCAACCACCTCAACCCAAAGAATTATATCTCCAAAAACTTTGCTATTTAAGAAGGACTTAAAACTGTTAAAAATACCTCCATTGATCAGATTTAAGAAATGGGAAGATATCTGTAAACTGCCTGAATCTAGAGAAGTGAAATGCTGCCTCACTATTATCAAATGCCCAGCTGCCATTAACAATGACAACAATTACATTATTTAAGAATTTGTCCAAAAGGTTATCCAGCTAGCAATACAGTACTAATAAATTTTATCCTTTATCCATTCTATCCTTAAAAAACAACAAACATAAACTAACATGAGAAATTTTTTTTTCCAATTTAGCTTGTTACTGTCTACACTGGTGTTTGAACCAAATTTTACTTTGTTTAAACATGACTACTTTTTTTTTAAATCTTAGCTGAAAAAGAAAAAATGTACACATACAGCATAACTTAGATGTATGATAACTTTTTAGAAGTTTAAAAATACAAATCAGCATCTAATGACAAAGAATTTTAGTAAATATTTTTCACATTAAAATTAATTAAAACAATGTCACATAAAAACTTAAAGGAATTACTGCTCCTGCCAGCACAAGTATCAGTTTGCAAAAACCAGAAGTGATAATTTTTATAGCAGTAGTAACTAACTTCCAAGAGAACAACAGCAGCAGCATTTTGACAGAGAAACTTCTGTGGATGACTTGAAGATGAGTTAGTATAACAGGAACTGCACCACCACTGCACACTGCCACCAAGAGACAACAAGACATTCCACTGCTTCTCTCATCCTCCCCTCCATGCTCCCACCCTCTTGTCCTTGTACTTAACACATCCACTGTGTGGTTGCAGAGATGAACTGTATCAATTTTTTGTTCCAAATGGAAATATTTCATTTCTGGTAACCCAGTCTTCAAAAAATACAAATCAGTCATCAACCCTCTCTCTCGCCACAAAATTTCTACATGTGACATAAGAGACGAAGTGGGGTTGCCCCTTTCAGCAGCAACCCACTATTAGATCCAATTAAGAATAACAAGAAAACATTAGGAAGGCAGAATGCAGAAGCTACATTTTAGCTAATTAAAATCCAAGTCTTTCAGACAATGATTATTCTTAGGAATGTGAAGTGTGGAAGCCAATTCAGGTACTTCAGCAGGTATGATATTTACTTCCAGTATTTTTACAGAAATTCATTAGGCACCCATGCAACCATACCCTGTACTTGTAACATTCAGCAGATTCAGTCTCAAACAGTAGTCTGGTGATAACAAAGAAATTACTGGTTCCTTCACATTTGCTGGGAGAGAGGCAGGTGTTGCTCTGTAACTAACTGAGAATAGAATGGATCACCCAAATGTGGAGAACCCAAGAGAATGAGAATGTGTAGTAGTGCAGAAGACAGCATGTGCAGACCTCAAACACTGAGGCATTGCCTCACCTCATACTTTACCCTCCAACCATCAGTGTAATTTCAGTACCACTAACATCAGCTTTCAGACCTTTCTGCTACACTTCTTTCACCACTGAAGACAGCTGTATGATTTAAGTTTTTCAGTTTAAACTTGCAGATCTTAACAGTGTACCAGGGCAATGCCAGAGACACGCATCTCGCTCTCCCTTGTTTACCCAGTTTACTACACAGGGATTGCCTGGATGGGCTGCTACTGGACCTGAGAGATCCTGGGGAGAAATACTTTTCTAGATGCAACTTCAAGGAGGAGATAGCTATAGTCTTTTCTGTTCAGTCCCATGAGAATCTTCACATGGACCCTATTTATCAAAAGCAGTACCTTTTACTATGTACACAAGCAACAGACTACACATCATTGACTACCATCATCATAGTTCAATAACACTTCCTCAGATTTAGAGAAACGTTAATGGAGTTAACAGACAACAAAACCAAATAGAACTGCGATCACACAGATGTACATATTTTGAGTTCACCAAGACATTTTTCTCAGGATTTTTGACAGGTGAATTCTGTAAGCTTTCTCCTACTTGTGTCTCACTATATTTACTAGCCTTAGTATCACCTAGAATATATGAAGGACTTAAAAACACAATACAGGATGTCGTCAAGCAATGGAAAGACTAGATATATGCTCTTGACTATTTGATCATTTTCCTTCCTGCCCTCCTGATGTCCTTTATTTACTTAACTTTTACAGCAGTTCAAACTACCTGCTACCAACAGGTACTTGCCTGTGTTTGAACTCCATTCCCAAGTGAGATGCTAATGCTTTGAGGCCCGTGCACCAAGTTACACGTGTGTGCATTAAAACAGACGTGATTCCAGTTCTGAACACATCAATGAGTAGACAAAGGCACCCACCCACGTACCCCAACATGTGTTGCAGACTCCCCCAAGGCACAGGCAGCCACCAGGTGGAATCATCCTCCAGGCCACCAGTGGGACCACCCTGATAAAATATTCAGCACTCTTCATATCGGCTGGAATCCAGGGGCCGCTCTTGTAGTGCAACCATACAAAACTTAGTTCAATTAATACACAATTTACTCTCAGGCACACACTGCATCTTTCAGTCGGGCAAGGAAAAGGAGAATGAATTATGAATGCCAAAGATCCAACCACCAGTGTTCATTTAAAGGCTATGATATTTGTCCTGCTATTTATACTTGCAAGGTTAATAATCCATCTGTATATAAACAGCTAACTCATTAAAGACCACACTGTATATTTTACTCTGGTTTATTAATTTCTTTAATTGGTATGAAGGTATTTTCTGAATACTTACTATTGATGTGTTCTATACTTGGTCTGCAGCTCAGGGAGTTAATTACTATCTTGCTGAAAAGCTTTAAATAGCCTCATAGAGAATTTTAAAAAAATATAACTTCATCTAACTATATAGCCTTTTCAACAGTTATTTTAATAAAAAAAAGTTTCTATAAATTCAGTTGGAAGTCATATATAGACAATGTATTCATTAATAAGAGTGTAAGAAGTTACAGGATGTGTCAGCCACAGGAGGCTCAGTAAACACAAAGAGTTCTGACAAGCTGAATTTGCAAGCTCTACAGCTTAACCAGCAGAGGAGATACTGACTTTACAGCACATAAAATATGGCAGGCCTACAAAGGAAATAGTTTCAAATACTTCTCCCCTGCCCCTCTACCACCTCTGATTTTTATTACAAAATATTCTGTCTATTTATGAAATTGAGATCCGAAGTAGGATACTCTGCAATTTTGAAAAGAATAGCAAGTCAACATGAAATAATTTCTATTTTAGCATTTGAATGAATTTGCATAGGCATTTATTGTTCAGTTTATGTTGTAAGGCTGCCAGGCTGTCTTTTTCCATTAAAACAGTAATGATATTTGTTACCATATCTCCACTTTTATGATTAAGTATGTTGTTTAAAAACACTACTTATTAAAAAAAAATACTAACTGAATAAGTAGGACAATTTAATATTGCTCTTAAAATAATACATTTGTTGCTTGATACTTCAAGTGACAGCTGAAAAGGTCATTTTACTAAAATGCAACTAGAAAACCTCTTACAAAAACAGCAGGTCAGCATTACATTAATTCTCTTAAAGGAAGTTACTGTACTGTTAACCAAGGCATTTCTTTCACAATTCAAGAACAAAGTTACTAAAAACTGGAACTCTGAGGTTCCTCTGAAATCAGTAAGATATTCAGTTCAGAGAGGCTGGTGAAAAATTCATCTACATATGATAAACTAATATCTGAATTTACAGAGGCATTTTAAAACTTTTGTGTCACCTCACACAATTCAACATGACTTCCATCAAAACTGCTATAAAAACATCAATAAAAGAAAAATTACTAAAGGTAATTCAGTTTCACTGTCAAATGCAAGACTTGAACACGCAGTGGATTGAACTTCTACCCCAGAAAACAGAACCAGAAGAGGAATTCACGGAACTGTAGTCTTTAGCTAATTAGTAGCAGTAATTAGCTCAAAATCTTCAAAGAGCAGAATCAAATATCATGAAACAGTAAAAGTTTTTCCTGTACTTTTAAAAGTAAAGATATGAACCCAACAAATAACTGGAGCTGGCTCCATTTCTTTCTTAGGACATTCCAGTGTCCTAAAGACAATGCAATGTTTTAAAGTTGCACATCCACTCAGCCACAGTCTTCAATTTTGGTTCAAGTTCATAATAACACATTAGAGTGTCACAAGGATCTAGTGAGAATTAATTACTCATCCAGTGGCAGCAATATGCATTACTGATTTCTTCATTAGTGATTCTTCAAACAGACCTTTTCCTTTAGGCTAATAAAACACACTGTTTTCTTAAAAAATACATATGACACATGCTAAATTAACAAAGTAACTTCTTGAATCAATCTGTGTATGTTTTAGCATGTCTTCCCATTTTACTGTTGATGATTATTATCTCAGTCTAAGCCCTGACTATGCTAACACTACCTGGAATAACCCTGCAGAGGATACAGACCTTGCAACTCCGCTCTGCTGCTCTGATGTTAAAGCTGTGCCATCTTATGTCAGGTTGCTTTATTTTTTCAGGCCTTCAGCTACCCACAGTCTCTTCCTCCCTTATCTCTTTCTCTGTACTTTCTTCCACAGTCTATATATGCAAAATCTCATCGGCAAGGCAACAATGTCTGCCTTCAGAATTCTTCTACAACCAAGCTAGTCCATCTAACCAAACCATAAAAACAAACTCACACAATTTAAGAACCTACAAAAGGGATAACAGCTACTCCTTTCCATACAGCATCCTAAACACAAGCACACGAAAATGAAATTTCACTTGAATTCACTCAGTGGTACAGCTGACAGAAAACTTCATGTAGGTCTCTTTTCTCAATCCTAGCCCAGCACTCTATCCAGCAGACCTTGCTCCTTTGGTAAATTGAATAGTAACTAGAGGAAGATTTTTGAAAGCTGTAAAAATCCCACAAAATTATTCATGTTTCATCCCTGTTACAATTTATTTTTATTTATTAACAAACCTTTTTGCACAGAGTATAAATTTTCACATGCAATCGTTTCTAGAATAAGGCCTAGAAAGTTACAGGCACAAGTAACATTAGCATGGACTGCATATTTAAAATTTCTTCCTCAATACAGCAAAACCCAGAAATTTAAACATTCCCCAAATTGTATTAAAAATAAAAATCACCACAGCAAGCCTGAGTAAAGACTTAGCAGGATATAATTAAACTTACATATAATATAAAAACCGAAAAAAAAATTTAAATACATCATAATTTATATTTCCACAGTAATAAAATTAAAATATTACACGTAATATCACAAGAGTGAAAAATGAATTTAAATACTTCATTATTTAAATTTCCACACTACTGCCTAAGAAATAAATCTCTTGGAAAGACAGGCTCCATATGTCCCCTTTGGTATCAAAATTATGAACAGAATTTAGATGCAGAAACAAAACAAACAATGTATAGTATTATGCAGGTAGATCCAAACATCCTGCATATGAAAATATAAAGGAAGTAGATAATTAAAAATTTAAAATACTCAGTAGCTTCCAATAAAGCTACAGAAATAGCTGCTAGTAAGATGTCTGTGAAAGAATAATCTTTGAACTGAATGTTTAAGCTACTCAACCCTTCCCCCCACCCCCAACTACCTCTGTGGGCCAATAAAATGCACATTCAATCTCTTAACATCCACTAAAAACGTACCCAACCAACTTTCAGGAAAGTAGAGCAAGACGCTTTTTAGTAAAAATATTATAACTAGCCCATCTAGGTATTTTTCTGCTAAAACATTCTGACAGTCCTGTAGTTATATGTTACTTCTGACTAGAAAAATCTGGTAAATTACTTCCAAATTAACAAAAAACCAAAATTTTCCTTGCAATCAGACAATTTTCCTTTTGTCTGTGTACTGTTTGTCTGAAATGTAACTAAGCACACCAGTACTCATTTGAATATTTTTCTTTTGTATCACGCAATTGACATTAGTTGGAAAAAATTCTTAGGGCAGGACTATGGGGATGGACAACACAACTCATTTCTGCAATTCCATTTACAAATTATCCTGTCACTTTTCTTGGACAAAAATGAAGGACACCAATCTCTGTTCCACGAGACAGAAGAATATCCTAAAAACAGACTATCCCAATAAACAGAACATATTAAATAGCTTCTACAAGATCATTTGTATTCCAAGCTCCATTAGCAATGCAGATAATGGGAATATTTCCTGCTAACTCTCCAACTCTACAGGAATTCTCAGTCTTACTGCCTTCACCACATTCTGCTTTACCAGACATTGTTGCCTATCCTATTATAGTACTAAATTGTTACTTTTAGTTATTAGCTATTGCTTAAAGAAGCAGCAAATTGAGACATGATTTTGCTAGGATTCCAGCTAAGTATATAAAGTGTCCATTCTGACTCTACAACACTATGCCTAAAACCCAGTAAAATTCTTCAAGAAAATTCACTTGTGGAACCTCTTGGTTGCTTTATTCCCCCTATTTGCCTAGAAACAAGATGCTCAAGATGGACAAATAATGAAATTTTTTGAACAGCATCTAGATCTTCCTCTGACCCTATTCCTGCTAGAAGGCACAGCAAACGAGCAAAGGAAAATGCTGACATCATTTTACCCCTATGGAATTTCTCTTACTTGGAAGAATAACAAATAGCAACAACAAAAGCAGTGGGGAATGCTGAAATATGCCCATGAAACAGGCATAATAAGGTAAGAGAAGTTCAGGGCCTCCATTTTTTCTTCTTGGGTCATATGTAGATCTCTTTGACCCTTACTTTCCTTCCAATTCCACTGCTCATGAGCAGAAAAGCTGGAGGGTCATATACCCAATCCAAATTTGCAGAATCTGTGGACTCAAAGAGTCTTAATCCCAATGGTGCTCCAAACAGATGGATAAAGTTCTGTCACTGTACATGTGTTAATATTTGTCAAGCAGAATATGGTGGGGATATAGGCTGCTGAGGCTTTTAATGGCCTGTCTCAGGATTTCCCCTATGATTGTCAAGTCTTTGAAAATAAATAACATTATGAACACATAACATACTACTCATTTTATTCAAGTCACTTACATCCCCTCTTGTATCTCAATGATGAAAAGAGAAGATTTTGATACCTATATGATATGCTTTATTGACTAGAAGAGAATGATTGTACGCTACCATTTTAGCATATCCATACTAACAAGAAACAGCAGATGGAGGATTAGTACAAAATAAAATCTGTACAGTTACATGTCAAGTAACAATCAAGTTCCATGTCATTTACTTTTGTAAGGCATATTTTTGTCTTAAATAATAAAGAAAAATGCCAATTACAGACTTCCATGGACTGTGAGGAGTTTGCAATACCTAGGGTTTAAGCACCGCAGTGAAGTACTTTGTTTTACACAATTATCTACTGAATCATCACGAGTTCACTTTTGACAGCTAAGAAACCAAAGTTAATCGGCAATTCCCACTTCCAGGAATACAGAAGAAATATATGGTGTACAAGAGAAACCATAAACATTTAAAAGGGTTTGAATGAAGAAAAGCAACTACACATACCACAGAGGCCTCTGATCCCAAGCTTATCAATTACAGCTCAAATCACTTATACACAGAAAACATCAGAATACAGGAATGCGTTTTATTTGAAAGGAAGGACAAGCAAATCGTACTATTTTCACCCTTCAGATCAGTATCAGGTACTGCAATGAGTAATTAAAACAAAGACAAGACAGAAAAAAAGCACCGCACTTTCGCTTTTCTCAAAGTTTCATAACACGATTCAATACGTGTATACTTTTAATCGAGACGACACGAGGAGAAGATGGAAAGGAGTTTGCTGGAACGAAGTGTCAGTTTGTGTCACTTCTGCATTCAGCTGTAACCTTCGCCAAACCTTGTCCCCCATCCCGCCCATCGCCCGCGAGAGGCCGCGGCCGGCGGTCCCGCCCCAGCGGCGCCCGGCTCCCAGCGCCCATAGGATGCGGCTCCCGTCACTCTCCCATCAGCCCAGCTCCGCCTCCTCAAACAGCAGCAGCCCCAGCCTTCCTATCCGCCTTTTGCCTTCAATAGGCCCTAAAGGACAANAAAAAAAAAAAAAAAGAGGGGAGAGAGCCCCGCCAGATCGGCCCCCGGGGCAGCGCTGTAACGCCGCGGCTCAGCCGGGGCGGTTTCCATCGGCCCCAGCCCGTCCCCAGCTCCCCCTCCCCGCTGCCCGGCCCCCCCCGGGCCCCGGACCGCCCCCCCCG